>JADDOH010011084.1:0-36551 GCA_016648135.1 Agrypnia vestita | reverse complement strand
AAATTAAATTAATTTAATATTTTTTGTTCCATTTTCACTATCTATCCAAAATTTTTTACATATTTTTGTGAATAAATAAAACTGAAATGAACGGGGAATGGGTGCATTATTTATACTATCTCTTACAACTCATTATGCAGGGGGAAATCACAAGACAGCAGAGGCACAAGTAGAAAGAGATTATCTTGACTGCGTAACCTCAGAAAGTGGCTGTTCAAAATTTCAGCAGCCTCATACATCTTTTATAGGATTAATCGGCATACTGCAGCTTTGTCACCAACCTTCGACAGAAAACTGCACAGGAAGAAGAAAACAAACTTTTCAACAATTTCGCATCAAACCAGTTAATCTTATAATAACAATCATAAATATGTAAGTAAGAGGATATTTCAAATGGTCTTTGAAAATGAGACAAGAAATTGGAACATAAAACATGAAAATTTCTACTATTATCAAATTAAGCAGAACTCTTGTTATAAGAATATCTAGGGACTAGCGTAGAGAGCTGCTAATTATATTCAAACTTCCAACTCCTGATGTCAAAGGTGGACATCCTGAAAACCTGCCTACATAAGTCAGACATGAAATAAAACTGATATATATTTTCAATGATTTATCACATTGGTTTAATTATTTAAATACAGCATCGTACATGGAAAGGATAAAATCAAAAGCTACAAGATCGCATCTCAAAAATAGTTTTGTTGAGTGTATACATGAGCATTATACGTACTTAACATTACAGTAAATCCTAGCACCATGCAGAACGTATTAATATATATATCTACCATTCAATATTGTGTTCAATGATCAAATTGTAACAAATTAACAATAAGCGACACAGAGATAGCTAATTCGCATAGTGTCATGGTCAAGACTCCAAGACTGTCAAACACAGATGCACAGAATATAGACCAACTGTCAAGTCAAGTGTCAAAATAAAACATCGCAATGTCTATGAAAATATAATCAATAAAATAAAAAGTAAAATACCGTCTATGAAAATACTCATTTACATAACATATCCATCATGTATTATAAATATATTTTAATTTTGACGGTTATTGTCATTATTTTGATATGTGACAGATTCATGTGGAAATATAAACAATAACAAATCAAAATGTTGAATAAAAAAAAAAAACAATTTTGTTACTCAGGGTTGCTCATATTCTGTGGGGTTGCTCAGGGTCAGGGATTGGTCAAGGGTGTAAATTAAACATATTTATATATTAAGTACAATTAGGTACCATCAGGTACCTATGTTGATTAAATTACTCAAAATTACCGTACAATATAGTACCTACATGTACATATATATTTTAATCTAAGTATATATTAATCTTTTTCGAATTGACAATTTAATACGTCTATATGTACATTTCTATGAGACATTGTGGAGAATGATATGTAAATATACGCATTTGTCGGTATGCTGGTGAAGTGAGAAATAAAATTTATTTAAAAATATTTCTTAATTGTAAAATATATAATATGAAAAAATATAATATACACATTTTTAAAACAACATAAGTGATAATAAATGTATATCTACTCTAAATAAAATCTATTTATGCAAAAATATATGTTTCCAAGCGTTTTCATTGTTTTTAATTACCAAAAAAAAAATGCAGAAATTTTGCAGAAAATGTATGTTCATTGAATATTGTTTTTCGACAGTTTACTTATTAGAATCAACATACTTTAGCTGAGTCAGAAATTAATCTAGGGTCCGATTGTTTGATCAGTAGTTAGAGTAATAGTTAAGCAAAAAGCGTACATCTTTACGAAATCGGGTGTTTTGATTGGTGGAAAACGCGAAAATTTATGCATTTTTAATTTTATGCTATTACTCTTGCTCCTGATCAAACAACCGATGCAGAGTTGAAAACAGACAGGCGCCGTATTTTTATTTTATTTAGTGAAACTGAGCCAATTTACACATCAAAAATGGAATATTTTGTTTGAAGATTTAGAATTGCCAAATATAACGTACACTTCTGCTTGTGAAAAGAAGTAGTTTATTTAAACATTGTGTATATAAAGATATGCTTAGATGTAGGAACATAACATATCATAAGATATGTGGGGCGTAAAAGCAATGGCAGCGATTTCCAAAAAAATAAATAAAATGTTTTGAATGCAGTCACTTAGGATATAAAATGTACTGAATTCTAGATTTTATGCATCTATTCTTCCAAAATTATGTTTCCTATAAATTTAAGGGCTGTTTCCTGCATTATTTTTTTTTGGATATTGCTGCTTTGCTTTTATACCCCACGTAGAGTAACAGTAGTAACGTAAAATACTGACCTAATTAGCATTCAATATATTTACGATTCATCCTAAGAGATGAAAAATAAGTTAATTATATTTCAAATAGCACAAGCGTTTACCATGGCTTGACCAACAGGCATTAATAATGATATGTTATAAATTTATCAGTGTTTTTAATATCAGTGAATAATTTTACAAAGGATCTATCTATATTATCTATAATAATTGAATTATTTTATGAAATAAAAGTACTTCACTAAAAACACAACAGTTAAAATACAGACTCTTAAAATAACTCTAAAATTAATTATCAATGTAATATTAAAAAAAACCTAGAATCTTCCCTACAGATTTACTTTTTAAATAAATTAATGTTCCAATATTAGACAAATTATACAAAAACAATTCAATATTACAAATACATAGAGAGACATTCATTCAAAAAAATAAAAATACACCACAAACTCTCATATTCGTAGCCACAGAGCGCAAATAATAGAATGTTTAAACATTCCCAAATACAAGCCACACAGCAATATTACACTTATCTAGGTGTTAAATTTTTCAATAATTTACCAATAAATATCAGATTTAAAGAACTGAACTGAAAAATATAAAAATTAAAAAAAAATACATAAAACAAATAAAATAATACATAATCAAAACAAAAAATAGTTAGAATTTAAAAAATTACTGTACTCCGAAAATAATTTGTATACTTTGATGTATTCATATTAATTTTATTGTGGAAAACGCGCCAAACTCGATTTATTTATCCCCGACAACTGGGGTGGTCGTTTTTTTGTAAGATTTCGGAGCCAATGGTTCAATAATTTTAAAATGCCTTTTTGTTCTAAGGATACCCTGTTCATTCGGCCGGGACACGTGTGGGGTGTTTGTTTAAAGAAAAAGCCATTCGTTTCTAAAGAGACAGGGAACATGATTTTAATTCAATTTTCTGCGAATTCGGCGCTAAGGAAGCAATTAGTTTTCTAAAGAATCGACACTTAACGTGGTCCACCAGTCCCTCCATGCATTGTAGAAAAATCCCATAGATTTCTTTGGGTGACAGCTTCGCTTCCGTTCGATGGGTATGTCTTCAACGGCAATAAATCGTATTGCCGTTCGCCGGGGTGGTCCAAAAGCCATATGTACCTAGACGCGCATTCCATTTATTGTTTGATTAGACTATAATTATTAATAACAAAATATATGTAAGAGCAGCAGAGAATAAAAAGTTAGCTGGATTGCGGTATTTTAATAGATAATTATAGGTAGATTAATTTAAAAACTATTAGGATTCATTTATTAATGTTAAATGTACATAAAATATTCAATTGTATGTAATCTAGTTGTAGTAATATTATTTTTGCTAGTGATAAATTAATATCATAATTCGGGTGACCACCGACAATAAGTTTAAAAATAAGGTATCCTAAGTTGTATTTTATTATATAGATTTGGAGAAATATATAGTTAATTACCAAGGGTATATGTAATTGTATGTTAGGTGTATTAATAATAATTTTATGTTGTCTGTTAATAAGATAATTTTTAATGTAATTAATTTTATATAAAATTATTTATAAGTTGTAGTAATTTTAAGATATTTCTTTGTAATCTTGTTAATTAAGTAAAATAATATTAAGAGGCGTGACCAAAAATTAGGCCTAACAAATAAAAATTAAGTGCTGAACAGAAGGGAAGTGGCCAAAAACGTTGAAGGGAGGCGCGCGGACGTTGAAATGTGTAAAAACCCTGCATGGCCACTCCCACAGGCAGTTGGGAGTTGGAAGTTTAGAAGGAAAGTAGTGAGTTGGGGGTTAGTAGTTAGCACGGACAGTAGTGAGACAGTAGTTAGTTGGAAGTGGAGTTGTGATGTGAAATACGGCGTTGGCCGGCAGTGATGAGATGGCTGTCGGCCGACCATCAATTAAGTGAACCGCGGAAGGAGTGCCGAGAAGAAAGAGGGAAGAGATCTCGGCTAGTCAGAGCAACAGTCGAGAGGACCATGCCGAGAAGCCCCAGCGGAGGAAGAAGACTCCCTGGAGAGTCGGGTGGTCTGACATGATCTTGACTGTCAAGGTGACAGTCAAGCAGGCTGAGGAGGACGTCTGAAGTCCACCAACAGGGGCGTCAGGTGGATTGATGTAGCCTGACGTGGCCGCTGTTACGGACAGAAGAAGAGGACAAGGGCAGAGCCGAAGACCATTGGAGATGGTCAGCTGGTTATCAGGGCGATAACCAGCCCCGCCGCCAGCGCAGAAGGAGACCAGCGTGAGGTGGGCCTCACGCCATGCGTCACCTTCGGCGTTGCTGGAGCAGACACGCGAGGGAAAGTCGCGTTCGGCGCGATGCCGACGCCCGCGCCGCCGCGACCAAGACGTCGCCAGGTTCACGACGGTAGACAGGTTGGACATAAGGTTAGATAATAAGGCTAGATTTAACGATTAATTTCAATTTTCCATTATTTAAATATATGTACAATTCAAACGTGAATGTTTTCATTTTAAATTTTCCCACCCCCACCCCTTAGTGATCATCGCTCAGAAAATTATTTGATAGCACGTCAGAGCGGCGATCGTAGCCGGGGATCTGCCCTCTGAAAAGTGGAAAATGACCACGAGTGCGTATCAATTTGATTGACTGATATTTATTTTATGATGTCTATATTAATTTCTTTACACTGTTCCATTTTTTGACTTATACATACTTCTCATTCACGCTCTAAAATTATGCATCATGTACTCCTGTACCCAAACACAAGTTTTAACTTTTTTGGGGACAGTTAAACAAGTATAAAAAAAAATGTAATATTCACTGTCACTGTAACATGTATTTATTTTATTTTCTGTAAGGAATTAAATAAAAAGGGTTTTATTTTCTTTTTAATGTGAAAACTTACAACCTTAGTTTCTTAGATAACAATTTGAAGCAAAGAAGTTTGGTAGATATTTTAAGCGTGTATGTATAATAGTTATATTTCCGCGTGGGCTAGGTCATGGTGTGTATAATAAATGCCCCTCTAATGTCTCATTTAAATTAGCAAACTGATTTTGAATGATGCATTAAAGGCCGTGGTATCAACTTGGATCATAGTAATATTTCATTTAAACTATCTTTTACTGCATACCCGCTAATCACAAAATCGGTTTTCGTAAAAATTCAAGTTGATACAACCGGCCTTTAGTTTGATTGTGTCATCGAAAAATTATAAGAACACATTTAAAACTAAATCATATTTGTACAAAGGTTTTGTGCCTGAAAATAAACTATTGAAAGTCCATTAAAATATTGACGGTAAATAAGAAACTTCATCATTTCTCATAATTTGGTACAAGCGCTAAAAGGGACAAAATGGCGCGCTTCAATTACTAAAATTATTTGACGCTGGCCTACCCATTTGCTTGTTGTTTAGAGTATTTTGACAGCTGTCATTACTCCATTAGCTTATCGGTGCACCACGCATGCATTTGTTTGCACGTATGGAATCGTTTATATTTTATGTGTTTGCCGTGCCTCTAATATTGACTGAATAACCGCTTCTGTGTTTTATATTCTCATCAGTAAATAATTTTTATATTTACAGAATGGAAAGTTTCAATCGTGAGAAAACACGTTGTCGCCTAGCTAATATGCCGAAAGGCAAAACGTGTGACAGGAATACGAGATTATTACGCGAAAGCAAAAAATGTCCCAAAATACAACTAGAAGAAATCAAACTGGACGTAAGCATATTTATTCATTGTTAAATTAAGCTTCAAAGCTATGTTGGATCGAGAAACATTCAGTCTCACAGATGGCCAGCTCACCTACTGGCTGATCAACAGATGACACTTGACTTAAATGTGTACCGGACCTTAACCGTTTCTCAGTGATGTCATAAACGCTACAATAACAGCACTAAATGATTCGTTTAGTGCTGTTATTGTATAGTATGTAGTAGTATGGTTGAAATACCTCCCTTATTACTTATTTTTAGTAACCAAGCTTTTGTTTGTATTGTTTGTCCCCGAAGGTATATTTTAGCAGTCTTTTAAGAGTTAATGAATGTTTAATTATTTACAGAAAGAAAGCAACATTGACATCTTTGAAAGCGATGTTCCAGAATCCAGTTGCAGATTGTGCTTAGATCTGATATCATCCGTTCCCACACCAATTTGGGGAGAGGATTCTGACGACTATTCTGTAAAAATTTTGCAGTGCTGTTCTGTAACAGTTTCAAAAGATGATCCACTTATTTTTCTTTGTCAAATTTGTCTATCGAAATTAGAAAGTTTAATGGAATTTCAAGAAATGTGTCAAAAAAATGATAAGAAATTGAAAGATATAAATTATAAAAAAGATTATCAAAAATATACACAGTTCATCGGAGAATCAAGCCCCGCAGGTGCAAGCAATGAAAGTTATGCTGAAAACAACAATGACGAAAATTTGAATGATTTTTGGATTTCTCAGGATCCTGCCGAAATTAAAAGTCAAGGTGTGTGCCTACTATTATCTGTAAATTTTAAATTCGTTCTATTTATACATACGCACATTATATTATGTATTATATATTAAACCTAATATTTATCCTTCATTTTATACAAATAACAATATAGGGAAACTCATAAATTCAAAAGATAAAGATAATATATTTAACAATTCAGGTGTTTATAAACTTTCATGCAATGATTGTACAGCATTTTATATTGGAAAAACCGGCCGTATTTTAAAATAAGAGTCAAAGAGAATTTGAGATGTCTGAATAATCATGGTTTTTCTGAATTTTCAAATCGTTTATGAGAAAATGATCAGGGTTTTGATAAAGATTTAGGACTTTCTATTTTACACATAAATAAATTTGGTCTGAAATTGAAAAATTTAGAATAAAAGTAAACAAAATATTATTAATAATCAGTTAAATTTAACTACTAGTCGAATTCTAAAAATTTTTCCAATAATTTTGTGTAATCAAGAACTTCAGCAATAATATTTAAAATAATTATTTTAAATAATTTAGAAAACCAAAACAAAAGAAAACATTTATTTTATATTTTGACATATATTAAACACCCCGATGATGGTAAGGTTTTTCCCAAACATGTAGGTGTAATTAATCAAATATAAGTATGAGGGCCTATTGAAAAGTAAGGCCTCTAACGGTGCCATTTCCGAACGCGACTTACTAGGCGAAATTTGACAACAGCTGTGCATTCCACACTGTAGAACCATCCGCGAGACCTTGGGATGTTTAGTTGCTGCGTAACAGTCTTTTGGCACAGAGCTCCCACTTAGCTCGCCCGCCAGGTGCGAACTGCGCTCAGTCATTCAATTTTTTAATGTAAAAAAGGTTTTTCCGATAGACATTCATCACCAGTTAGTGGAAGTGTACGGTGAGAAGTGTATGGACATAGAAAAACTGCGGAAGTGGTGCCGGGAGTTTTCTGAGGGCCGGGAAAACGTCCACGATGAGCAGCGGTCGGGGCGGCCGAGTTTGCCGGAATCAACGGCTGCTCGAATCGACCAGAAAATAACCCTTCATAAGATAAGGGAATGTCTTAATGAAGAGTGTGGCTATTTCTCCGTGCAGAATATTGTGTCAAGGTCCGGGGTTACCACAAGGTGTCCGCCAGCTGACCGACAAATACAAGAGAAAGCGCGTGAAAAGTGTCACAGAATTTCTCCGCCAACATCAACTACCCTCCTTACCGCCCAGACGTTGTCCCCAGCGACTACCACTTGATTCCCGCTCTCAAAAAACACCTTGGGGGTCAGAAATTCAAGTCAGATGAGGAAGTGCAAGAAGCAGTCGTCAGTTGGCTTCGCGACGCGGCAAGAGAGTGGTACGACGCCGCATTAAAAAGCTGGTTACCAGGACGCAAAAAGTGATTGATCATCAAGGCGACTTTGTAGAAAAATAGCTAAATGTTCAAGCTGTCTAACAATGTACGCAAAGTTGTGAATAAATTTGATTTTCTATGAAAAAAAAATAGGAGACCTTACTTTCCAATACGTCCTCGTAGATTAAAACAAATAATAAAAATAATTTTTAAAATGTCAATCTACAAAGTTGCTCAACTAATTGAAATAAAAAACAAATATTAATAATTTAACTACATTATATTTATCATCTCCCTAGACATCGTATTATTGTATTTTTATTTTGCTATATTTTATCCTCTATTTATTTGTATTATATGTGTAAGTATCAAGCAGTCAAATGCCTTTTGTCCAATAAACACTCATTTATTGATACTGAAATCAAATTAATATACATTTTTAACCAATATGTAAGTATCTAATTAATTTGAAAATAAAATATTTAAATGGTATATTTTTAGGGAAAAAAGAAATGGAATATCACTGTACAGACTGTCCTATGATATGTAAAGATAAATTGGAATTCAGGATTCATCGAAAATCTCATAAAAGTTTATCTAGCATACAGAAACATACAATTCAAAATAAATTTGTTTGTCCTGTGTATAATTGTCTGGTAAGTTGTACTTCTTTATATTTGTAATAAGTATTAGTTTACTAATCTTATGTTTTCAGGTTTAACTTGTTTTCCTGTATTAATTATTTAATTTAAAAGTTTAAGGTTCACTTTAGGGAATGCAATCCTGATCCTGCGAGATCTCGAGGCATTTTACAAGATTAATCCCGAACCGAAAAATCGGAAGAGATTATCGGGATTGATTAACAGCATACACAATACGTGCGACACGGCGCGTTGACTTGGTAATGACGTGGTAATGACCTGTCAAATATTGCTGATCGAAGTGTGAGTGTGGCGATGTGTGTTAGGGGGAAGATAATATCCTTAAGAGTAAAGGAGCAAGTTGCTTGCGGGAGCGTGCCACGCGGGTGGTGCGGGTTATTGAAGAGTTTTTTGTTTAGTTATGCAATTACTTTCATAGTAATTACATGTTTCCTGTGATTGCGCTCTCGTGAAACTAATTTAGTTAGAAGTTTATTGTTTGAACATTGAATACAGACAATTAAAATGTTGAACTGTCCCAATCTTGTGTTTGTGGTGTGTAGTAGTTCTATGCCCATATGGAGATACTTTAAAGAATCAGTTAATAACTCGACAGCTTAATGCAACTTGTGCCAAGTCATTCTCAAGATCTCATCCGGTTCTACGGTTATTATATGTGCACATGAATTCAATCTATAAAATTGATACAAAAACATTTGTATCAATTTTATAGATTTTGACACTCTATAAAATTGATACAAATTCCAAAAGAATTAGGAAGCAAGAGCAGTATAAAGCTCGAGCACACTGAATGCTGATACATCGTCACAGGCTTCAACTTCCTTAGCTTCAAATGTAGTGATACCATTGCCTAGTGGGTCTACGTCCACATTTAACGATCAAGAATATGTTCCACCTCAGAAAAAAGGGACTGATTTCTTTCCAAATAAATCTGAAGATACAAACAAAAGAAGAATTTCACAAGTGGTAGCAAAAGATGAACGCCATTTAGAGTGTTCTGCACTTCCGAAGATATAAAATTTTGCCGCAAAAGGTCGTAATTATGAATTGCTGGCTTCACCAAATACAGTGAAAATTACTGTAATGAATTATGGAATGACGCTTAAGCTGCAGGTAAAGCAAGAACTTTTAAAGCTGAAGGAACAAAACTATAGATTCACATTAACATTAGATGAGTGGATATGTGGAATGAACAGGCATTATTTAAATATTAATGTGCACACAACAATTAACAGTAAAGCTGTCTTCTGGAACCTAGGCCTGGCACGCATTTTCGGAAGTATGCCTGCAGAGACCTGTGTCAAGATTCTGACTGAAAAGCTGTCAGAATTTGGTTTGTTCTTGGATGATGATGTAGTTGCTTTGATTACCGATGGAGCCAGTGTCATGTTAAAGCTTATATATTATTATAAAAAAATATCTAATTGCACCTCTACACCAGCTCTGTTACGCTCAGGGTCTACTGTTGGGTACAGGTGTGATTTATAAAACGACATTCCGCAAGAATTTGATACTGAGCAAGAACATGAAGATATTAAGCAATCTAACGCTGGCGAAGAGGAGGATGACTTGGAGGATAATGATGGTATTCGCTTTTCTTTACCTTCTAGTTAGGATGATCTGGCCTCGGAGTACCATCCATCATATTGAAACTCAGGAAACTCGTTAAACTTTTTAAGAAGTCACCGATGAAGAATGATGTTCTGTAGACCTATATTCAGTAAGAGTTTGGCAAAACCATTCAGCTGGTTCTTGATTGCAAAACTAAATGGTCCAGTCTTGCGGAAATTATAAGTACATACAACAAAGTCAAGCAATAAGCGGGAAAAACATTGATCAATCTGGCATTCGGCTCTAACTCGGACTACTTAACTGATGAAGAACGTGCAGCCCTTACCTTTCAACGTACATTTGAGCCCATCAAATTGACAGTCGAAGTGTTGTGCTGTAGGGATGCGGATTTAATAACAGCAGAACATACATTGCGTTTCTTAATACGAAAACTTAAAGAACTGAAGACGCCATTATCAGAAAAGCTGGTCTATTCATTGAAAAAATGTATTTCGAAACGTCGAACGAATGCAACTGCGGCTTTGTTGTATTTAAAAAATCCAACGCAGTATCAAGCCGATAGGCGAACATTGGCTGACAATGAAACTTTTAAAATGTCTGCTAAGAGTGTCATGCGAAAAGAAATAAAAAATGTAATCCAATGACTATACTGTAATTCCGATTCCCGTTGAGTTCAACCACCTATTTCTGACAGTAGTGGTATTATAAATTTAACAGCAAATTAATACGAAGAAACCCTGCGTGTATCAGTGATTGCAGAAGAGATGCAGTTGTCGCGTGCTCAAGCAGCGAACATTGCATCAACCACAGCTTCATCCGATCCATCGTCTCTTCAAGCTGAATTAGAAGAAGCTGTGAAAGTGTATACATAAATCTTATCCTCATTGCATGCTCACCGATACCAAAAGATTAGAAACTTTCATAAAAAGAGAGATAAATCTGTACGAATGTGGGAAAAATAGAGGCCTATATTTAGAATTCGCCTACAATTGTTTACTTTCAGTGGTCTCCACCAGCGTTGAGACCGAAAGGACATTTTCAGCTGCTGGATATCTAGCATCTGAAATAAGATGCCGCCTAACAGATAAAACAATCGACATACTCAGCTTCCTACGAAGCCATGACCCTTAGATTAAGTGGATGATTTCATTTTTTTATGTTTTATATGTTTAATTGAGTATGTCTATAGAACTTTTAGTAAGTTCTTAAAACTTATGTTCATGTCACATTAAAAAAATAAGTAAATAATTTTGAAAAATATTTGCTTTATTTTATCAACCTAACATAGTAATAAAAACTACTAACTTTACCACATTGACTGATTGATGCTTGGAAAAACGCCTACAAAAACATTAATGCGATGATTAATAATGAACATTTTATTAAAATTGATTATATAAAAATGCAAGGCGTTGTCGTTAATTGCTATTCAGCACTATAAACAAATAAAAAACACAAAAGTACTCGGGATCCCGATCCCTAGAGATTCTAATCTCGAGGGATCCCGAAAGGGCAATCCCGAATCGGGATTGCATTCCTTAGTTCGCTTCTAAAACAAACATACTTAATTTATAGAAAATAGATAAAAACTGTTCTTCTGTCTATTGTTTTCTTAGCTATTCTGCCTTGTGTCTCCGACCTCTGGCTGACGTTGAGGAGATCTCATGGCAGAGAGGGCGGTGCCCAATAAATAATGATAATAATGAAGTAAATTTGTGGTAAATTATTAAAAGTAAATATAAATGTTAAAATAACTACCCAAAACAAATAGTTCAGGTTTACGTAGGATATGGTTTATCAATATGAATTTGAATTGTAATATTTTCCCTTGTTTATAATCTTTAATTTTTGTGCCCCTTGCAGGAGTTTAAATATTTCAAAGATCTGGCTGAGCATCAGAAGAAGTGCCACAAAGACCAAACGATTGACTATCCAAAATGTCTGTGTCAGTATTGTGGAATGTTTCTTCTGAAACGATCCATGAGACACCACATACGTCATCTGCATTCTTCTAAGATCCCCGTGGTTTGCGAAACGTGCGGCATTACGTTATCTTCTCCGAGTACGCTCTACAAGCACACCCTGTCCAAACACTCTGTTAAAAAGTTTACACTGTGCCCAGAATGCGGGAAAAGATTTCCGATAATATCCCTTCGCAAGCACATCAGCAGAGTGCACAGGACCCCACACTACACCTGCAAATATTGCGATAGAAAATTTGGATGTGGCTACAATTTGAAATCGCACCTACGTACACACACAGGTGAATATTTTTATATTATACTAGCTGTGCCCGCGCGGCTTCGCACGGGTAGATTTTTAGTACACTGTTTGGATCGTCATAGAACTTTTGCGAACCTTCTAGAACAATCTCCTTCCAGAACTTTCAAGAAATTTATCGAATGTACAGGAACCTTCTAGATACACCGACACATTCTGCTACTCAGTTAAGAACCTTATAGAACTTTCGGGAATTTTCTAGAACCTTCTCCTTTCAGAACTTTCTAGAACAGGTTTTTTCGGAACCTTCTAGACTGACCGACACAGTCGGCGCACCTATTTTGAAACAATCTGAAGCATTTACGGCCTTCCCATAACAAAACAATGTGCTAGAAAGCACATTTTCATTACCCACTTTCACCCACGCACAGCCACCCCCACCAAACTCGCATATTTTCGATGTGACACCAAGGGCTATCCACCACCATAACCACTGGTGCGTGGTTGTGGAGAAAACTTGGTGGATAAGGAAAACACGGGTTTCTTTTTATATATATATATTAATTTATATATATATACATATATTTTTTGTATTGAAAAAATTCAACTTATGGCGAATTTTGAATTATCGGGGTTTTACTGTATTTGTATTTATGTATTTAGCTGAAGCAAAATCACATAAATGCCGAGATAAAACATGAGGATGTTTGAGATGCAATAAAGATTATACATTTGTTACTTTTTTATTTTGTACTTAAAATTTATCTTTTTGCTTTTGTACTTAAAATTGTTTTTGTTATTTTATCTCTCATGTTTATAAAATGAATATTATTTCGTATTCTTTAGTAACAGTGTAACATTAAATTGTGAAAATAAACCTGCAGACAAACGTCTTTTTAGACGTTTTGTGGGACTAGAAATATTTAAAAAAATATAAAGAAAATATATAGATTAAAAAAAAAATCACACTGAATATACACATTGCCATCCTGAGCAGTGTTAAATTGTTTTCTGCTTTACAACATGTTGCTTACTTTCAGACCATAAGTTGCATCTGATTTTTCAAGTAATTAAATATTTTGAAATTAAATGAGTTCTGGATAACTGAAACTACTATATTGTTTATGGTTCATGTAAATATTTTTTAATTTAATAACATGTCGGGAAAAGTAATAGGAAAGTTGTAAAAACATTCTATTGCCCCTCGAAGATCTTAAGTTAGGTGGAATTGTTAAAAAATAATGTAATATTTAATAAAAATAAATATTATTTTTCAGGTGAAATGCCTTTCTCTTGCCCAGATTGTGACAAGACGTTTAGGCATCGTGTGACAATGAAGCATCACCGTTTAAAAGTCCACGATGTTAATATGTTTGACAAACCATCTCCGACATTCGACAATGCTTCTGAGAGTCACAAAGAGGGAAAATTAAATAATAATGTGGTATCCAAAGAAACCTGAAATTCGTTCAATAATATACATGGTGTCACAATACAAGTTATATTGGTACAAGAAATATAGGACCACATTGACATAAAATGAGTTTTTGTCATCGCAGGACTTACACAAGGACCGCAGAGACAGTACCTACCAAAAGTCACAGTACTTTGTGTGTTTACTTTCGCCTTTTGTCTTCCAGAAAATATTAAGTCAGATATTGCGACTTTACTCTGCAAAAGTCTTAAAGTTATTTTTGCAGAAAAAGTGGCATCCTTTAATGTGAAATTCTAACTGAGGATAAAACAAATTAACTCTTAACAAGATCAAGGAGCGGGAAACTGCTTTAAATAACAAAAATGTCTTCAACATTTGGACAAAGCATCCATGGATTCTAGGCCTCGAGATTTTATAATATGTATTACATACATAGATTTGAGGTAATATTTTGAAAAACGGTATTCCAAAAAAGAAATTTAAATCGTTGACATTAAAAGATTGGTGACCACCCAGCAAACTAATAAAGCATTTGTCATAGAGTCGGATATTTACGTGAAAGTATGAATAGAAAAGCAGACCAAATAAATCGATGGTCCTTACATATACATAAAAAATTTAATTTTTGTTTTACTATTATCCAATTTAATTCATATTTTCAGATAATGTTAAAAAAATAATTTTCCCAGGGTGTGCCAGAGCTAGCAGCAGAAATTGATCGGTAGATTTCTACCTATTTTATGAGTCTATGTTCAAGCAACCATGGCCTAATATCAATAGTTAGGGAGTTACGCAATATTAAAGTTTGCTTTTTTTTCAGTATTTATGACTTACTTTTTACAAAACCTTGAACTATCATTACAGTAACTTAAATTGACTATGAAAAATTCATTTGTTTTAATAAAAGTTAAATAAAAACTCTGAAAAAATTCCATTTGGAATGTTTTTCAATTGGAATTAGGTTGTTTATCATTTTGAATGAATTTTTCATATTAGACATAAGTTATTGTAATGATAATACAACGTTTTGCAAAAAATTAATCAGAGATATTGGAAAAAAATGCGAACTTTGATGTTGCATATCTCCTTAACTATTGATATTAGGTCATGGTTGCTTGAACATTTTAGACTCATAACATAGGCAGGAATCTACCGGCCAAGTGTCTGGTGCCAGCTCTGGTACACCTGTATATTTGCTTTTTAAAATGAGAAATCAACATTCAATTCTGTACCGCATCCTCTCCAGAGGTATCATTAATCGAGTTACACCATGTATAATTTATTTTTAATTGGGTACTTTATTTATAAATAATTTTTGTATTTAAATAAAAGTTTTATTAAATTGGTTTATTTTTTAGGGAAAATATTAATAGTGTTTTGAAAAGTGATCTGTCTTCCATTATTTTTTTAATTTTATCTTTTAATTACAAAAAAATCCGTGTTCATCAAAACTTTAATTTGACAGACACTGTTTTAAAGAATTTAGAATTTTTCAGAATAAATATTGTATCTATAAATTATATAATCTTCATCTATCAATTGTGATAACTTCTAATAGTCTGTTAAATTGAGTACTCATAATACATAATTTGTGATAAATTTTCTGCGGTTGAAATTGATAAATAATTTTTTTTAAAAACATATTAAAGATTCTTCTGACTCAAATGCCCATTGCTCTCTTTTGCTTTGCATATGATAAATATATGGAAAAAAATGTTTAAAGACCATTGTGAACATAAATTCTATAGAAATTGTGCGTTAACCCATCAATGTCCAAAGGAAAACTACACATTAAATATATATTTTTACTGTTATTTATTACGACATACTGAGCAAAGAAAATATTGTAAAAGAAAAACTTAGATAAATACATAACATAGAAAATGAAGGGGTCAGATTAGCATTGAACAGAAAAGGAAGAAAATTAGTCATTTTAGAAAATTTAGAAATCAACTATAACAATAATAATATACTCGACATTCAAACACCCTATATTACATCCCCCCTCTTGTCCATATTAGCCCTGTCTCGCAAATCTACCCCTCTTCACCGCCCCACTCCCACACCAGACCTTACCACCGAAGATTATTATTATTATTATTGATAATGGGCAGGCAGCTTAAGCCCATATCTCTGTCTCTCATTTGAATTAATTTTTGGTTGACACTAATCATTGGTTGACACTAGCTGCAGATACAATGCCCTCAGGCAAACTGTTCCACATATTGACCACTCTATTGCTTAATGCATGCTTTCTTGGGTTACACGAGAACCGTGACTTGTTCAACTTCAGGTGATGTCCTCGAGGGCCCACATTAGTGAAACAATGCAAACATATCTGCCATATTAGGAATATTGTAGTAGCCCGATAGAATCTTGAATGTCTCGATGAGGTCACCTCTTGCTCGTCACTCTTGAAGAGTGGGCAGTTTCAAGACTCTCAACTTTTCCGTGTATTCCAGGTTTTTAAGACCCAAGGGCAATTTCATGGCTCGTTTCTGAACATTTTCCAGTAAAGCTATATCTTTAGCAAAATATGGATTCCAGATCCGAGAGGCATATTCGAGGAGAGGCCTCACATATGTCCATAAATAGTTGTGAATAGTGGTATCGTCAGACGTTGGAAAGATCTTCTCACCAAATACAAAACACGACGCAGTAAGCATTAAAAACGTTATAATTAAAAAGAAAAAAAAAGTTATTCAAATGTTATAGTGAGAAGAAAGCAACATTGTTATTTTTAATTTCTTAAAATTCTATTGAAATAAGTAATTACTTCCATAATAAATGTAGATAGAAAGAAAACACCAAATTATGCTTCAACGGTAGGCGGTATTGGGTTAATAAATGGAATCATTTTATGGATTAGCATTGACAGTTGTAGCGTGAGATTCTAATACACATTTTTTATTATAGGTCAATCATCAAAAAAATCGTCGAATTCGCTGGAAGTACAGTAGGCAGATTCTAGTACTTATAGGTCGATAGCTGAGAAGTTTTGCATGACTCAAGAAAAAAGAATTCTCACTATATATTTCTCTCTAATTTGCATAGGCTCCATATAAAAGAAGAAGAAGACAGATGATAATAGAATGAGTTTAGTCAAACTTGGAAGTATGAAAAAATAAGCATAAATTGAGAAATACTAAATAAATAAAATTTTAATCATTATAATGCAATAAAAACGTCAAATATAAATATCACAGATAACATTTGTAATAAAAGATAAATAATCAACTGCCTACAAAAATAAATATATTTCACATAAGCTTGCAGGAATAAAAAAAAATTCTCAATAGCATTCAGAAAAAAAGTAACCAAAAAAACCAAGTTTTTATTATACTCCCTTTCTCATTTACTAGTGGAAACTGATTTGGTTTTTACCTATGCGTTGGGCTTCGGTTGAGCGACGTTACGAAAGGGAGTAATAAAAAATTTCAAAAAATCCAAAATTATACTATAATCAGGTTCCGTGTCTACCAGATGCGTTGAAATATTTTCAGAATAATCCAAGATGATGGTCCCGTAGTTCATACAAAGAAAATAAGTATTTCACTATATAATTTAACATCCTGTTAATTTAATCTAACTAAAATAATCGTAACCTAAATTAAACAAACCAAACCTAATAACCTAACCTAACCAAACCTAATAACCTAACCTAACCTCATATATTGCCTATGAAATGTCTAAATATGCAGTGCATTTTTCGGAACTTTAAAGTGTAATATCTTATTTTATACTTACTATTTAAACGTAAATTATTTTTCATTTTGTTATTACCACCTTCAATAATATAGTGAAATACTCATTTTCGTTGTATATGCAATGGAACCATTATGTTGGATTTAGCCATACATTCATACAACTTAGTAATAGTATGAAAAAACCATTAAAAATTTGAAAAATTCAAAAATTTATTAATTTTTTTTAACAAAAATTTGATAGATCTTCTTGATCGTCACCACGAGTCTGCTTGCAAAGTTTCAGCTCGATTGGATCACGGGAAAAGGGTTAAAAATCGATCCAAAGATTTTTGGTCGAGCAAGCAGATGCCACGAGTTAATATAAAGGGAGTAAAAAGTATTGTTGAATAACAGTTATATCTTAGTTATCAATCATCGACACAATCAGATAAATAACTGTACCGAAAATAACAGTTTAACCCTTCCAAGAGCTTTGTTTTTCGGACTTTTCGGAATTTACATGATCTTTAATGTCCGCTCGCCCACCGCGCGCAATATTATGAATATAGAATAGAAATTACGATAAACATTGCTGCCATTTCACTTTGCTGTTCTCACCACAAAGCTTTTATAATATAGGTAGTCTTTTTGCAGTCAATTCGTAAATTTGCAATTTGTTTTTGGCATTTTAAACATAGTTTTAGAAGGGCTATGTTTAAGCCTGAACTAAATTAGGTAGATAAATTACGTCACCTTACTAAAATGTAATTACACTATGAGTTACTCTATTCTATGAGGTGATCGGCGTAATCAGTGGTCCGCTGAAACACGGGAGTTGCGCAGTGTGGGGGTGGACTACACCATCTGCACTATAAGCCTACATATTGATATGCTTTGTGTTCTGTTCATTAGTTGGTGACACTTTTGAATCTGAACCCAATGTACATACACTATCAAATGTGTTGATTAAAGTCTCTTTCATATCGCATCAGGAGAGAGGTCTGTATTCATTGAAAATATTCACTTTGCTATGATTAATTAAAAGCGGAAATTTCAAAAACTGTCCGATTTTCAGATTTTTAAGATATATATTATAGAAATGGATAATATGTATATAATATATATATATATCTAATCCTATAATATTATAAGGATATATAAATATATATATAAGTATATCTTATCTAGATTTAAAATAGATAAGATGAGAGCTGGAAAATATTACATTTTTTTACTTTGATTTACGAAAGTAACATTATAATGCTTTTACATAATATTTACCTCGATTTTATGATTTAAATTTACATAATTTGCACGACGGTTATTTTGACATTAGGGAAACAGGGCGACAACTGTCATCTCGTCATCTGTCACTAGGGATGGGCGTTGAATGGACGGACTAGTTGAAATCAACC
Organism: Agrypnia vestita; assembly: GCA_016648135.1. Classification (NCBI taxonomy): domain Eukaryota; kingdom Metazoa; phylum Arthropoda; class Insecta; order Trichoptera; family Phryganeidae; genus Agrypnia; species Agrypnia vestita. The sequence goes on along the minus strand of JADDOH010011084.1, from coordinate 17,459 downwards.
GTTGACGTTGCATCGACGCGTCGACCGTTTACGTTTATCGCATGGACTAGTTGAATTCGTAGACGGTGGACAGCGGACGCCGTGGTCGGTGGACGATCCGAGATTAACGCAATGCAAAGCAACGAGCGAGAGCAAGACAAAACGTCTCCGTTTATTTCTCTCGCTGTCGACTTGTAGATGCCATAGACGTCATAGACGGCTCGACGGGTAATTTCATTTCAACTCTAAAGTACACTACCATAGAGTGCAGATCTGTGTACACGAACTATGACTAGAGATTTGATATTTGAATACATGCGTAGCGCGAGATAGGCTTAATAAGCTATTATCCATTATTTTTTACTTGATTTTTTGTGATGTCACGTGCGACGATTCGGTGAATTCCCAATTTTACGCCGTATAAAATAAAACAATTCTGTTTAATTATTTTATTTTTTATTGAACTATTATTAATTAATAGGCCGGCTAGATATTTTTCTAAAATCAATATTTTATAAGATCGATCTCGACTTCTTATATATTTACCTGAAAAGGGATGCTAAAATTTAATTATTGTGTTATTTTCTTACTTTTCAACTTTAGCATATAAATGATAAACAAACTTGTAGGGAATAAAAATTTCTATACCTAACTATGGTCTTTATTCAGGAGTCCAACATTAATTATTGTATATGTAATATAATCTTGAATTTAGGTTTAATTAATTTTTATTATAAATTTCCCTATTTTCAACTTTGTAGATAAAAAAATTAATCTATTATAATTTTGTTTACACCACTTTTTATTGGTTTTTTACATGTTTCGGGAACAATGTTCCTTTTCTCAAATTGAGCCTTAAAGTTGACAAATAATACAGATATATTTATTTATTAATAAAGTCACCACAAAGTGAAAGTCTGACTTTGAAAGATGTATTCTTCAATAAATTTCTAGATAACATCTCAAATGTAAAGTATTTTTAAATTATGTATTTATTTATAAATTTATAGATAATAAATAAATGTAAAAGTTTTTATAATTTTATTTAACTTGTATTGAAACGAATGAATTTTTCGTAATCGATTTGAGTTAGTGTAGTGATAGTCCAACGTTTTACAAAAAATAATACTCATAATCAAGGCAGGAATATAGTCCTGCTAGGTTATTATTGTTTTACTAATAACCCTGTACACATGTAATAATGTGTATCTAATATATTTTTTTATACACACATTGCTTTGTACTTTATATTTTTAATTTTTATACTCATATTTTAATGCTTATACCCTATACTTTCACTGCTTATATATGTAGTTTATATTTATATTTTACTGCTTACACCTGATATTGTTGTGTATACCTACTTTTTTCTTTATTATATATAGAAAGAAGTATATAAAACAATATGTAAAAGCCTATAAACAAATAAATAATAAAATATTTCTTTTTACATATAAGCACAAGTAGCGGTTTTACTTTCCCCGAAACTATATTCCTTCGAACTTCTTTAAATTTTAAAAATTAACGTAATAAAAATAACCAACGGTTGTGCCGTCGAGCAGCGTCGCGTCAAACCGTAGACAGTTAGTTGACTATCGTCCCGATGTTTAGATAAACGTCCGCGACGTCCGTGTAACGAAGTTGACGCGTCAACTAGTTGACGAATTCAACTAGTTGATCGTCTCGTCGATGGATGGACGTGGACGGTCTCGTTTCGTCGACGGTAAATACGTCGACGACCCATCCCTATCTGTCACCTATTTAATTTCTATAGAGCCCCAGACTCCATAGAAAAAGACAATGAAACTGACAATCATTAAAGGAATTAGTTTAATAGTGGTGCATTACCTACCTCGCACTTTTTGGCAACAATATTATTGTTTCTACGTGATGATAGATGATGGCATGATGGTAGACGTGATTTAATAAAAATGTTGGTTAAAGAGTTGCGATATAATTTATTAAAATATGTCTCACGAGTGATTTTTTTTTACCCCTTTGGATAGTCAAATTATTGACGGCGCGCGTTTGGTGTTTTCGGAATTCACAAAACAGAAAATTATCTGTTTTTGTTGCACCCATCATCTGTGCAAGGTGAAAATATAATAATAAAGAAAATCAAAATTAATTTTCAATTACCCATTTATAGCATGTGATGAACCATACGTGTGCTGCGTTTCGTTGCCAAAGGAGACCAATATTGCCTTTTTGTGGAAAGTCGTCCGTTTGGGAAATTCATATGTTTTTATGTAAATTTGACATTTTTATAATTTATTAATCAACTAGTTGTTTACACCCGGCGTTGCACGGGTTAAGGATTAAGTTAAAAATAAATTTATGCGGTTAAACGAAGGTTCGATTCGAACGGTATAGATTTGCATCGAAAATATATCAGGGGGAGGGGAAAGGGTAAAAGAATAGGGGGGATATGTCACAAATGTTAAACGCTGAGTCTTAAAGAATAATTTTGCAAATTTTGAGTACGATTGATCGAACGGTACAGATTTGCATCTAAAATATATCAGAGGGCGGGTAAAAGTAAAAAGGGGAGGGAAGAAATGTCACGTTTGTTACCCGCCGGGTCCTAACGAATAAGTTTTCAAATTTTGTGTCCGATCGGTTAAACGGTACAGATCTGCATCAAAAATATATCAGGGTAGGGGAAGGGTTACAGGAATAGGGGGAAATGTCGCACATAATAACTGCCGAGACCAAAAGAATAAGTTTCCAAATTTTGAGTCCGATCCGTCAGGTTAAACGGTACAGATTTGCATCGAAAATATATCAGCGGAGGGGAAGGATTGAAAGAATAGGGGGGAAATGTGAAATATCTTACCCGCCGCGTCCATAAGAATAAGTTTCCAAATTTTGAGTCCGATCGGTCGAAAGTTACAGATTTACATCGAAAATATATCAGGGGAGGGGAAGGCTTAAAATAATAGGGGGAAATGTTCCATATATTACCCGCCGAGTCCTTAAAAATGAGTTTCCAGATTTTGAATCCGATCGGTCTAACATTCCACATTAAATAGCGAATCCTCTTTAACTATAGAGATAGAGTATTCTATTAAGAGGTATAGAATTTTAAAACGAAATAAAACACAAAAATCGTGGTAATGGCCATGGTATTGGCTTTGTTGGAAAGATAATTTTATGCCATTAGTGTTTAATATAAGGCGTTTTTTAGAGGTATTTCGAATTGGCAACACTTTTTTCAGCGACACCCAATTTGATAGCTGATTTGTGCTCAGTTTGTTTTGCCATTTCATCATGAATAGACTTACGCCAGAACAACGCTTGCAAATTGTGCAAATTTATTTCGAAAACCATGATACCATTATCATATTTAAATGCTAATGGCATAACATTATCTTTCCAATAAAGCCTATACCGTGGCGATTACCATGATTGTGTGTTTCATTTAATTTAAAGTTTTATACCACAAAAAAAAAACAGAAAATCAAAGCTGAAAAAAGAAAATGTGTAATATATGGAGAAATTGATGACATGAGAATATCAAAAATGAAAGTATAATATGAAAATAGAAGTGGATAAGATAGAAGAGTGTGCCGGTGTAGTGTTCTATTATCTCTGCCTGCCCCTACTGAAAATAGCGTGATGGACAAGATAAGTTAATTTTAATACTAAAATAATATTTCTATTCGACTTTATCTAATATTGATTCGAATTAGGTAGATTTCGATAGAAATACTAGACGCAACTTATGGAATATATTGATGTAGGTACTAGTGATGGATCGTCGACGTATTTACCGTCGACGAAACGAGACCGTCCACGTCCGTCCATCGACGAGACGATCAACTAGTTGAATTCGTCAACTAGTTGACGCGTCAACTTCGTTACGCGGACGTTCTATCTAAACATCGGGATGATGGTCAACTGTCTACGGTTCGACGCGACGCTGCTCGACGGCTCAACCGTTGGCTATTTTTATTACGTTAATTTTTAAAATTTAAAGAAGTTCGAAGGAATATGGTTTCGGGGAAAGTAAAACCGCTACTTGTGCTTATATTTAAAAATAAATATTTTATTATTTATTTGTTTACGCACATTTACGCACGGCTTTTACATATTGTTTTATATACATACTTCTTTCTATATATAATAAAGAAGGGAGTAGGTATACACAACAATATCAGGTGTAAGCAGTAAAATATTAGTTCAATAAAAAATAAAATAATTAAACAGAATTGTTTTATTTTATACAGCGCAAAATTGGGAATTCACCGAATCGTCGCACGTGCACATCGCACAAATCAAGTAAAAAATAATTGATAATAGCTTATTAAGCCTATCTCATGCATTCAAATTTCAAGTCTCTGTCATAGTTCGTGCACACAGATCTGCACTCTATGGTCGTGTACTTTAGAGTTGAAATGAAATTACCCGTCGAGCCGTCTATGACGTCTATGGCGTCTACAAGTCGACACCGAAAGATGAGAGAGAAATAAACGGTCTTGCTCTCGCTCGTTGCTTTGCACTATGTTGAATCTTGAATCGTCCACCGTCCACGGCGTCCGCCGTCCACCGTCTACGAATTCAACTAGTCCATGCGATAAACGTAAACCGTCGATGCGTCGACGCAACGTCAATGGTTGATTTCAACTAGTCCGTCCATTCAACGCCCATCCCTAGTAGGTACTTCTTGACTAGGACCGCGAAAGGGCACACATTGTATCTTAACTAATGATGGTATTTTACCGGTTACACAATTTACCAGTTACTTATAAAACCGGTTACACAATAACTATTATTTGACATTGGTATCGATGATTGATCACTAATTTTTATCAATTCGACGAAAAACCGTCGGTTTTATGGGACCTTGACTGATCAATCATGAAATTGAGTGCTTTCACACAAACAATTACATTAAGCAGAGAACATTGGTTTAACCTTAATCTCTAGGCGCACAGTTTACACCCACGCTATGCAAGCAGATTTCGGACAACGGTTATATCCCAATATAACCAATCATCGATACAGATGCATCTCTCAAATAACAGTACCTACCACGTGTAATCGGTTAATGTAACAGTTGACCATCACTGATGTTATTACAGGACTATCGTTAACGGTCTGTTGATAAAATCTGTTTATTAAAAAATATAAACAATATCCAATTAACTGAACACTGCCCCCCATAGCGCTTATCAAATTTCCTGGCAATTTCGTAATTAAATTTACAACATTTGACAAAATAAATTAAAATAAACGAAAATGATTAAACGTGATATAATATTTTACGAAATCTGTTTGAAAAATACACGGCCGATATAAAAGAGACGGAATTAAATTTATAAAGGTGCCGGGAAATAAAAAAATGAGGAGTTCCAATGTCAAACGGAGTCACGGTGGCGGAAATCGTCCCAAAAATTTTGAAGGGTTGAACGGAAGAAAATATTCTCTTTGAGAAAAAATAATTTTTTCTTCTCGATAATATCTCGGGCCGTAAATTAAACGGTGTCACTCTATGGAGTAATTTTTCTGGCGCTTCGGGAGTAATTTTAATGTCACGTCAAGATGTCACGAAACTTCATTCCGAAACGTCAAAATAAATTTATTGAATTTCTCGCGCAGTCAAAGAAAAGTTTTCCCGCGTCGGGATTCGATCTGCGGAGCTATTTCGCCATTTTAAATGTCCGCAGACAGTGAGCGTGGGTGAGGAGGTGGTTGGGGTGGGGGTTGGGGGGGAGGGGCTGATGGCCACCAGGCGTCGGAAGGCTCATGATTGATTACGAAAATTGAAATTAACATCACTTCGCGATCTGAAATCATACTCGCAATGGATATTGAAAACAAGCATTTATCCATTTGATGTAACCCTTTAGGGAGGCAGTGTCATGTGGAATTGAATATATATTTTTAAAATAGTGATATATGCAATGATATAATAAACTGTAGATACGTTACAAGCGTGAAATCTTGGCAACTCAGAAGTATGGTAATTGCCTTACTTGCATTCGTTATCGAATGGACCTTCTTTGTGATCGGACGCGACGCTACGCCGTAAAAAAAGTACCAGGGAAAAAGGAACAGAGTATCGTACACTATTGTAAGAATGAGTACGTTATTTTAGTCACCGTTACTTTAAATTATCTGATTTTTCTGTCTACACGCAGAGCGTTTGTGAATTAAGTGTGCCATGATTTGTTGTCTCTTTCAATGCAATATTTGTTACATATGAAAGTCGGCTAGTATGAGAATAACGTGTCTATATTATAATATGTCTATGGATATATGTAGGTAACGTGGAAGATGAGAAGCGTATTTGGTGTTATAGATAGCAGGGCGTATAGGTCTGTTCATATAAGCTTGCAATTGAGTTAGTGTGGGTACCGTGTGTAATACACGCATTTTTTCGTTGTGTTAAGTTTACGGATATGAGATGGGGCGTATAATTATTTTGGGTTCTTATATTTACTAGCAGACTATTGAAGTAATTAATGCCTAGATAAGAATAGTTTTGTTTCGTGGCTGTTTTGGTGAATTAAGGTACATTTATACTTCCCATTGTTTGTGGTATTTAATAATAAAATAAATAATTATAATTGTTAAGATATTCTTAGTACTTATGTACTTTAAATAAAAATATGTTATGAAAATCGTGAAGATAACATGTTCAAAATTCACTATCATCATCATTTCTTGGCACTACAACCCTTGGTGGGTCTTGGCCTCCTCAATAATTTTCCTCCACTCATCTCGGTCTAGTGCCAGCTCTCTCTAGTGTCGAAGGTCTAAAGCAGAGATATCTTTGAGGAAGTTGTCACTCCATCTTAAATTTGGCCTTCCTAAGCTCCTTCGCCCTATCGGCCTTGAGTTCAGCAGGGACTTTGGTGCTTGATGCTCGGACATTCTCTCCACATGACTCAGCCACTGAAGTCTTCCCAGTCAAAACTCACTATAAGCGTAGAGAAATAAGAAATAATATTCAATACGAAATTTATTTATCTATTTATTTGTGTGCATACGGTGCATGGCAACATTGAAAAAAGTAGTAAAATAACAAAGAAATATCCTTACAGTTTATTATTACTCGTGTTAAGAAAAAGTACAAAAGAAAGCAATCGAAATAATAATCAAACAAATTTTTATTAATCAATTAGAAAAGACATACAGAAAAATCAAATTAACGAAAAAATATTTAACTGCTACCGGGATTCGAGCCAACCTCCATTCTACACGACCGGTGCGTTATTCAATTTCGCCATGGCAGTTTGGTAAGTTAACGAAATTTTTTCGACCTTATATGTAGTCTCTTTTTAATTGATCAATTTTTTAATCCATTTCTAAAGCAATCCGCTTTAATAAATAAACGGAATAAAAAAAATAATCAATTAAAAAGAGACTACATATAAGGTCAAAAAATTTTCGTTAACTTACCAACCTGCCGTGGCGAAATTGGATAACGCGCCATCTCTGGATAGAATGGAGGTCCATTGGCTAGGATCCCGGTAGTTAAAATATTTTTTCGTTAATTTGATTTTTCTGTATGTCTTTTCTAACTGATTAATAAAAATTTGTTTAATAAATCACAGAAATTTTTTCTGAAATTGCAACTTCACAAAAATAATATGTTTTCTTTAATATAGAAATAACAATCATAAATGCAGGACACAAATTACAATAAATAACTGACAAAAAATAAAAATTAACAGCTGTGAAAATCAACATTGATAAACTAGAATATTTCTTTATTTAGGTTTCACTGAAACAAACGGATATTTTATACGAACCGTATGGATGTGTTGAGATTCGATTCTCGACGTTTCGTTGGAGCCGTATCACAGGGTCCTCGGGAGAGTGTCTTATCCCCGCGGGGGTCAAGGATGCACCGTTATAGTGTACTTAGGTACGTACCGATATGACTCAAGTGAAACATCGAGAATCGAATCTCAACACATCCATACACACATATGGAAATAAAAATACTTATTTTTTTCAATTTTCAATTTGTATGATATGAGGGCATTGTCAATCTAAATATGTCTTATTCAACATATTTAGATTGACTAAACTAACAAGTTTATTTTAGTATAGGTACATAATTTTAAGAGCTAATGTAGGTTTTTATATTTGTGCACGATTCCAAAAAAAAAACAATTTTGTTCAAACACTAATTAAAGGTAATACGTAGGTATAAGAAAGAGGATAGCTATACAATTTGATGTAGATGAGAGAGATAGCAGTTTTCATATTGATTTTTGGTAGGTACCTACTCCGAAACAATAAACATCTATAGGTACGCATCCATCGTATAAAAAAATATCCATTTGTTTCAATACATAAATATTTATGTCAAACGACTGTAATATAAACTTTAAATCTTTAATATTTCTTTGTGTTCCAACATTCATTTCTTCGAAGTCTAATATTGAAAAAAAATCTGCCACGCAGGTACGCGGGCTAAACTTTTATAGTTTGATAAAAAAACTAATGATTTTAATTTTTTATTTCGCGGCAGCTTTACATATTACGAAATTTTCCGAAAAGTGTTTGTATTTATTTATTTGTTTACGCCCATTAGGTATAGGCTTTTACATAAAGAATATAATATAAATTTCAAAAAGCACATACATTAAACAATATCTGTATAGCACCAAAACATGAATATAAAAATTAAAATATAAAGTAAAGAGCAGCAATGCTTATAGGCTTTTACATAAAAAATATAACATAAAATTAAAATGAATATACATTAAACAATATAAGTTATAAGTAGCATAATATAAAAGTATCAGGAATTACACCAAAATATGAGTAAAAAATTAAAAAAATATAAAGTAAAGAGCAGCAATGTGCATAGGCTTTTACCTTAAAAATATTACATAAAATTAAAAAGAACATACGTTAAACAATATTAGTTATAAGTAGCAAAATATAAAAAGTATCAGGAATAGCACCAAAACATCAGTATAAAATTTAAAAATATAAAGTAAAGAGTAGCAATGCGTTTAGGCTTTTACATAAAAAATATATCGTAAAATTAAAAAGAACATACATTAAACAATATTAGTTATAAGTAGCAAAATATAAAAAGTATCAGGAATAGCACCAAAACATGAGTATAGAAATTAAAAATATAAGTACAGAGCAGCGATGTGTATGAAAAATATATATTACCCACCATTACATGTATATATTAACAATTGAAGTCAGTAACGAAGCAGTATTGCCTCTTTAAGTGTAAACTTTACTTTCTCCAGACTGTCGTCGAAAATGTCAATCATACAACCATATTCATTGGCAGTCCCCAATATTCTGTGTATCACAGAATTTGATTGATAAATAATTAGTACTGCAATTATGACAATGGAATGTGTATTGTAGACATCCTTGTAATATTTTATTTCACTGTATCCTTGTAATATTTTACTGATACATATTTACAATTTACAATAGAGCGGTTCTTTCTTCACAATTATAATATGAAACGCATGAAAAAATAATATAATAATATTTAAATTAATTTAATCATTTTGTAGGGCACTGCAAAACGCAAGAATAAGACAGGATTTCACAAAAGATTTTAAATTTCTAAAGTTATTACTTTTTATTAAGTTATTAATATTTTATATCTATAATGATATGTAAAGAGGTAAAGTTTGTAAGTTTGGATATATGACGTAAGTCTCCGAAACTACTGACCCGATTTCAAAAATTCTTTCACCAATATTTAGAATGGACTTTCAAGGTGGACATAAGCTATATACAGGGTTATTTGGAAAACATTAATAACTTCGCAGGAATATACTCCTGCCTTGATTATGAGTCGAAAATGTTCAAGCTATCATGGCCTAATTTCAATAGTTATGGAGATATGCGACATCAAAGTTGGCATTTTTTTTACAATATTTCTGACTTACTTTTTGTAAAACGTTGGACTATCATTACAGTAACTTATATCGATTAAGAAAATTCATTTGTTCCCACCCCTCCCATTTTATGCATTATCATAATTTAAATCTTTGAAATATTTATTATTTATCACATATTCTTTATCATTGTTTCTTATGTAGTTTTTTTACCAGCTTCGAGGAAACTTCATATGGTTATACTAAACGAATATTTTTTTTGATATTATATAATTTTTTTTAAAATTCTACTGTATGTTTCCCAAAAAAAATAAAATAAAAAATAAATAAAATACAAGTTAAATAAAATTAGAAAAACCCTGAAAAATTTCCAATTGGAATGTATTCCAATTGGAATTCGATGATTTTTATTTGACTTGTATTTAAGGGGATGAATTTTTCATTTTCGATATAATTTACTGTATTGATAGTCCAATGTTTTACAAAAAAAAAGCCAGAAATATTGAAAAAAAAATGCAAACTTTGATGTCGCATATATCCATAACAATTGATATTAGGTCATAATAGCTTCAACATTTTCGACTCATAATCAAGGCAGGAACATAGTCCTGCGAGGTTATTAATGTTTTCCAAATAACCCTGTATATTATCCCGTTAAAATAAAAGGGCTTTTTATGGTGACCTATTTTGTAACTAAAGTGGACGGAAAAATGGTTGAGCGATGCGTTTTTTACGAAGGCTGCCTTAACGGTAAGAAATATTTAAATAAACTCTATGGAGTAGTTGTAGAACTCAAAAAGTTCTTTAAAAATTGTGTAACGACATATATCTATATGTTAAGGATAATACAAGAGTTGATAAAATATGACTAAAAGTTACTAAAAATAGGCGGGCACAGCTAGTTACATATGAAGTAAAATCATTTGTATGTGCAGTGACGCAGGTAGTAGTATGTACCTACAATGATGACGTCTGCTAAAGTATGTTATTATATAATTTTTAATTTGATTTAGTACATACTTCCGGTAAAATTCTACTTACATTACGTAAAATAACTGCTTTTTTATTTATGGTATAATATACAGGAGCCGACCGACATGCTAACCTCTACAAAATAATAAAAAAAAAAATCCCACACTTACTGAAATTCGTGAAATTAAAAATGTTATTAGGTTTTCATGGTTGTTCAGAATCTTCTGGTTTGTGATTTTGGGGTATGCCGTATTTTTGCGACCTTTATGGCCGAAGTTTCGGATCCTATTGCAGGTTTCATCATCAAGGCCGATTGGCATCAGTTTTTGGCACCGTGTGTTAAAATCACACATTAACCTTGCAATGGAATCGTAAACGTTGGTGAGAAAAATCTTAAAAATATGGCATAACACCCCAAAAAACACAAACCAGAAGATTCTAGAAATTACTCCTGTTTCTAGTTAATATTGTGAAGATGTGCTAATTCGATTTATGGTCGGGTGTACTTGAATGTTTTTGAAATAAATGTAAAGCGATCATTGTTTTATTTTAAATGTGTTTAATATAATTTACGACGGTATTATTATTTATTTGGGTACAACTCAGTTGTAGCAAAATGTTGCGCCATTGCACATATTGTTTATTTATTTATTTAATATTCATGGAAGACCAACGGCACAACAAAGAATCATAGAAAACATTGATTTAATATAGATGGCCAATTACAGGTCTCACATTTAGAAATATGTTAGTAATGATAAATATTTATGAATTAAACTAAGGCATGTTAAGAATTATATAACAAGAAAGAATAAAAAATTTAAACAAAAGAAAAAGAGACTTAATTATTAGCAGAAAAACATAGGCATGTTGAAAATAATACAAAAATAATTAACAAGAGAAAAAGAGACTTAATTATTAAGTGGAAAAATTGTTCTTAGCGCTTCCATAACACACAAGCAATTAATTTTCACATAGTTGTTTTGTATTTAGACGTGCGTACAATTATCTTGAATAGGTATAATGTGGATCGGGCAAGATTTGTGTGCTGTCAGGACAGAAGAGCGCGACATCCCACCCTCTCTATCTATCCCTGAGGTGAAGCGGTGTGATGGTAAGCAAGCAAAAAAAGCTGTAAAAACCGTGAATACAATTTCACCGGGTTACCGGGGTTAGTGCGATGTCACCGAGGTTATTGCGGGGATCGTGACTATCGCGCACACCCTTTGTGAGTGGTAAGGGTGCAGTTTTTGCTCGCCTTTGGGTTGCCAGATACTGACGTGGTTAACGCCCCCCACCCCCGCCCCAGCTGCTTCCTTGCAAAGGCTTTTTCTTTTCTTCGAGATAAATTTCCTGGTAATAAATTTGAACGTTTTGCGGAATATAATGCATCGCTACAACTACCTGTACCTACCCAGTGACGAAGCTAAAAATTGGGGACCAACGCGGATTGTAAAAAGCATTAGGCCCGAATTCAAAACGTAAGGGCCCCTGAATAAGTCTGGTATATAAAATATATGAGTAGGCATATTATTACTACGCTGTTTATCCATTAAATAGTATTTGTATTTTAATTCGCACTAATTAACGCTGTTTCTATTGCTTTGATCACTTCTGGTATATTCCGTTCTATATTCGCACGTAGAAACTTATCGCCTCGGTATTCTTCCTCTATTCCGCTGGAATCGCTGGTAGGTAATCACACTGCGCTTGTTTTTTTTGTAATATCCCGAATCACTGATCACACTAGTTTATGCTACGGAGATGTCGCATTTGTTGTCGTCACGAAATGTATTGACTGACCCCGGGTTGCGTAACGCCTTTTATAGATAAATTCTTTTAGTCAGATTTAATCTAGAGTTTGCGAGAGGCCTGTAAAACGTTCTAGACTTTTCCAATGTAATGTTTTACTACGTAATGAAATGTCATAGATTTTTCTAGAGAGAGAATGCGGTCACGCATAACTGACCCTGCTTTGCGTGACGTTGTTGTATTCAATAGGTTCATCGTCTTTTTTACAATACAATATTTTTATGAAAGAAACATAAGTGTCTATTTAGACACTTAAAGTCGTTGCTTCGATTGGCGATTTTCATTATTCGGCGATGGTCTGGTCCTAACCCATGTATTAGAGTATACTAATATGTATTAGGGAAACACTAATGTATTTATTTATTTATTTTTTTATTTTGGGAATCTCAACAGTATACAATTTATTATAATAATACATAACGTATTGGGTAATTCGTAGACCAATTATAGAGATCCACGGCATAAAATGTTAAATCAAGCAATAAAGAGAACATATATTAAATAGAGGGATAGGAGTGGGAGTTAGAGGGGGAAGTGGAGTGAGGTGTATGGGATTGTGGCTGAGTGGAGTGCGTATGTATTCTGTGCGTGACGTTGTATACAGATATGGGGGTATGTGTAAAGAGTGATGAGAGTTTGGCTGTGGTGTGTGTATGATGATGGTCGGTCTCAGTTAATCCGGTGAAGATATAGTAATATAATATAAGCGGTTTAAATACGATTTTTAAGAGCTGAGATGTTGGTATTAAATATATCAATGTCATTGAAGTGGTCATTGTATGCTTTGCATGTTCGCTGGATGAATGAGTTCTGTGCATAAGAGGTTCTGCTTATGGGTACATGGAAGAGCACGGACTGTCGGGTTCGCCTTGATGGAGCGTGGAGAGAACCAGCTCCAATTGGCTGGGACAGTCAATATGTCCCTGAAGTAACTTGAAGAGTAGTATTTGATCAGCTCGTGCTCTTCTATGTTCCAGGGTTCTCATGTTATAGAAATTGATAATGTTTTCACGTATTTAGGTAATAGGCATATCCAACGATTTTTATATTTTTCAATTCCTTCTCTTCCTGAGGTGGTTCATAATAATTATTAGTCCGTATTCGTAATTATTATATTATTATAATAATTACTAGCCCGATAGAAAATGAATCGATGCTCGCAAAAGTATTGCTACCAAATGTAAACTCGCAAAAGTGATTACTGGAAAATCGCTCGCCGGGAAAGTTCTTTGCCACCAGATAACCTAACCTAACCTTTACAAATACTTTTAGTTGACGAAAATTGTTTGTAAATAATTATTTCAAAAATATTTACGTACGTTTTTTAATGAACATATTTCTGTATTATCTATATTAATGCAAAAATGTGGGCGAGCAATTTTCCGCATACCCGCTGCCAAAGGTAGGGTGCGGACCTTTTGGGCCTCTTCCCAACGTGGGCCCCAGTTTAAGTACTGACTGCATCAACATTGCTACGCCACTGAACCTAACATAAAATACAGTTTTCCCGTTTTAATAATTTTGTCGACATAAAATGCAGTGAAAATGGCTCGCGGAAATAAATTTATTTTAACGCTGAACTTTTATAGAACCAAATTCTTTCAACAAACGTTCATCTTTTATTTTTAGAAAAATAATAGCCCTGTACGGCTGGCGTTGCGAAATGTTTCAAATATTTCATTTTGTAACGATCCTCATTTCCGTTAAATGCTGCAAATAAATCAAAACTATTTCGAAATGTGTCTTGATTCAAAAGATTGCTATCAAAATCTACCGAAAATAGCGACTCGGATTTTTTCCAGTTATGAATTCGCTTTTTACAATAATTTTATTAATTCATTATGACATGTCTGCAATCATAAATAAAAATAAAGTACCTACATTATGATCGCGTTTCGTAGTGAAATGCGGTCGCCAATTTAAGTATAGCACTTTTTATCAAATACTTAATAAAATCATGGATTAAAAATATGGGAAGACACAAAATTGGTGCTCTCACTCAAACAAATTAATGATTAATAATTATTGATTTTTCTACCTCTTCTTTTTTTATCTCTCTTTTTTGTCAAAACATATAAATGATTTTAATTTATTGATTCAATTACTTTATTTATTATCAATATATATTTAAAAAATATTTTATATATTTTTATTTTCAATATAGGTACAACTAACTACATTAAGAAGAAATAACTTGTAACAAGACACATATTAATTAATATCTAATTGTATAACTATTTTGTAAACTGTGTCAAAACAGATTCTTCTAGTGAGACAGGCATAGTACAACAACAACAACAAATTGTTAACTATATGTGATTAAGAAATAAAATTAATAAAAAATAAATACATAAAAATATAAAAGGTGTTCAGGCAGATAATTTCATTACATTTCAGTATCGCTAAAGCAATGAGCATGGGCAATGGGATCCGAAACGTCGCGCATCGGTCAGAAAGGTCATAGAAACATACAGAATACCGTGGAAAACTCAAACCAGAAGAAAAACACGGAAAACTCTATCCAGAATATTCTGAACAGCCGTAAAACCTGAAAATATTACAAAAAACCTTTTGTTGTCTGAGGACAGGTAAAAAAAGCCTGCGACTTGTATTTACATATTATAAAATGAAGGAATGATTTTCAAAAAGCCTATTTAATTCGAAAAGGTAGGTGTCCGAAGGTAATTTTACCTTAAATGCGTTTTGTTTTTCTTTCATAAAACTGGGCTTTTATTTAGGGAAACAATATTCTTTTAATAATGTTTCATCCACTGCCTCCTGTCGTAGGCCTCTTCTAGTATTTGTTAATGTTCTCTGTCTCATTTTGCGCAACTATTTAGCGGCTACCCGACTTACGTCGTACAAAAGTCGCAGTAAGTAATGAGACATCTATATTTTTGATAGATCTTTTTGAGACATCTAATAATGTCACCACAAAATCATTTTGCTATTATTGAAAAAGTTCTTTTTAAATTTCGCTTTCTTGTAAATTTGTCTATTTACTCCCTTTATATTAACTCGTGGCGTCTGCTTGTTTGCTTGCCTGTTTGCCGTTGAAAAAAATTTGGATCGATTTTTGACCCTTTTCCCGTGATCCAATCGAGCTGACACTTTGCAAGCAGACTTGTGGCGACAATCAAGAAGATTTTTAATTTAAGTTTTCGTTAAAAAAATAATTATTATAGTATAATTTTGGATTTTTCAAGTTTTTAATGGTTTTTTCATACAAGTTGTATGGAGATTTTTGACCTAGATATTTGTCTAAACATGTTTCATTTTCAGTCATGGTAAACTTAATTTACAAAGAAAGGGAGTAAAATAAAAACTTGGTTTTTATGGGTTAGTTTTTTTTACAATTTTCTACGCAACATTCAAAATAAACAAAACATTGTGTAAAATGATAAAAAATAAAATAATGTATTTTTATTTGTGACGCCAATTTAGTATTCTCGTTGCAAGTGCGGGTGTCTGGTCTTTGATACGAAATTGCATACAGAACCAGTCATGCAAAGGCGGCGAAAACCGTTTTTAATCAAGTAGACGCGCGGACCGCGCGCTCTGCAGATTTTCTGTATCCTTGTCCAATCTGTATGCAAATACTCGCGCACGTGGCCTGATATTCCCGCCACGTGTGGATCGAGCCGCGCTGATAACATGTTGTTCATTTGAATGCCGAAAATATCTTTATTTTGAACAAAAACCCCAGAGCACAGGTGCTGCCGACGGCCCAACCCCTGTTGGACATCGACGATCATAAATGAAAACCTGCCTGTCATGTAGAGGGTTATTTGGAAAACATTAATAACCTCGCAGGATTATATTCCTGCTTTAATTATTAATGAAAATGTTCAAGCAACCGTATTTATGGAGATGTGCAACTTATAAGTTTGCAATTTCTGATATTATTTTCTGTAAAACGTTCTAACTTGATATTTGAGTAGCTTGTTGGTCTTGTGGTTAGGTCTCGCCTCGTGATCGAAAGGTCCACTCCAGATAAGCAAGTTAATCCTATTTTCATAGCACAAGCTTTTAGCTTAATTTGACAATAGTAAAAATATTGATGTGACACGAATTCCGTGTTCATATCTCTATTAAAAAAAATAATTAATATTATACGTTACTGTAATGATTTACAGTAACGTATCTATATCGAATATGAAACATTAATTCCCTGTAATACAAGTAAAATAATAAAAACCTTCCAATTCCAATTGGAAAACATTGAATTTTCTGCAACGTTGGCAGTTACTTCGTGGTAGGTTTATATAACATTAAAATATACTCTTCAACTAACTTTGTAAAATACGCATACAATTATCGAAAGCTATTATTGTTTCACCACTAGTTTCGGGAGGAACAGAACTTTACATCCACAGCTGTTAAATGAAATATTACCGTATTACATTGCATTACATTAACATGTTCAAAGTTCCTTTAGTTGAAAGCGCATTTCGTACTTTTTATTTCCATTAAAAGTAACTGTAGCACTATCTAAATTTGATAAAAACAAAACAAAAATATAAAATAAAATGTTGAAAGTTTCTAATGGTAGCTTGAAGGGGAATATGAAGAATTGAAAGACAGCATGCTGTCAGCTCCATCCGCTGTTGACCTGGTTTGAAGAATGACCAGTTTGTAAAAAATGCTTGCTTTGCACTGGTTTTTGCTTCTTTCTGCAGTTCTTGTAGCAGATAGTGCGCTGCATTCTTCATTGGGATCAGTTTGAATGAGAATGTACACAAATATTACAAGAAGGTTCTGGAATGATCCACCGGATTCAGGAAACATCGAGAAGCGACATAAACACGGGTCTAAAAATGCGAGGCCGCCGCGCTGCGCGGGATAATTGTAATTGTT
>JADDOH010011083.1:0-10623 GCA_016648135.1 Agrypnia vestita | reverse complement strand
TATTATACGTATATATATAATGTCACGTTGTGGCGACACCGTTCCGGGGACATATGTATGTAGGAAATTATGTCTAAAACAAACGGGCAGGATGGTTAGATTTTGATAGCGGCCCAGAAGCCCATCATCGCATGTGCAAGATGCAACTCGGAGTTTGAAAAATAGTCAGTAATAGAATCATCAGAATGGTTATTATAAATCCACCTGAATCGCTATCGTCTCCTTGTATTCAAAATATCTGATAACATTTAATGATAACATGTATTTGGTTGCAGGAATCTGAAAGGTAAATTCTTATCATTAATGTGGTCTTCAATCAACTCTCAATTGGCATTTCAATTCATCTTCTTTTTGTACCTTGCAGGTCCTCCAAAGTTGGTGACCACTTGCTCGAAAACTTACTAGTCCTGCGATGTCCGGGATAAATTCCAAACCTGTCTTATTCTGGCCTACTCTCTGATGTTGCAGCCAGGATATTGGCTTTCTTGGCATTTCAATCAAGGATTAGAAATTCTTTACATACGCAGCATGACTAAGAAGCTACGCACAAAATAGATGTGTCATCACCATCACCACTCTCTCCAAGCTACGCTTATGTATTTATAATCGTGTCTTTTATAATATTATAAGTAGTTCTGAATGATTTTTCTAATTGATACAACATTACTGGAGGGAATTTAATCCCTGAGTGGACTGTAGTCATACAATTTTAATATGTATTTGTTTGGCGCAACCGACAGGATAGAGAAACAGGTGAGGATTTGAATAAGGATCTAGCGTACCTGAATAATCCTCGAACTGGACGCCAATATAGCTCTCTCATTGACCTTTGAAGGAATGGGGTTTCGGTCCTTTCTTCAGCGGTTTTTTTTATTCCTTTATGCCAGTATGCACGGCGTTAAAAAAATTCGAATGTAGACACACGGGTTTGAGGCGAATTTTATCTGGAATATTCACAAGCCATATTTTTTCTCGTAATGGCCACCGCTCCAGCCGTTCACTGCTTTACCGACTCGAATTACCGACTTTAATTCTTGTGACCTCACCGAGAATCAAACGCGGAACCCTCGGTGTGGGAGGCCAGTGTCATACCCGCTGCGCTACGAGGGCTGCCGTTATGAGTTTACTGGCCAGAGTCTTTTGGGTTAAAGATAATGCCAGAATGAACAGGATCAGCATAATCACTAATCTATTTCTTATTGTTGGTTGGTGAGGTGGAAGCTCTCGTCGCAAACATGCTGTATAAGTGATCGAACCCAACACAGTCTTATGTTCTGACTAGGCTGATCGGTGAGAACGCCCCAAATAAGTTGAGATCTAGAAAGATGGAGACCATTGTTGTGGCTGGATTGGACTTCGGTAAGGTGGAGGTCCACCAATTCTGTCCTCATAATCTTTTTTATCTCTAATTAATTCCCAATCCGTCTACCTTCCCATTTTAATACTCTTAGCGACATCTGTCGTCCTTATGGATTTGACCGCATATAATTAATTATTCCTACCGCCCCGCATCATTACTTCGCAATTGTCTTTCTAGTGAAGAAGCTAATTTGTAATACAGCATCTTTTGTGATCTACGCGTGAAGAATCCGCTATTGTAACGCATCTATTAAAAAGAAAGTTCATCTTGTAAACCCGCATAATAAACACTTTATATTTGAAATAAACCGCAGCCGTGGATTGTGTCGTCTCGGCATTGTAAGTGATTAATAATTGGCGATTCGAGTGGAGTTTTTGTCTGCAGAAGGAACATTGAAGAAAAAGGCACTCCCGTCCCTTACACCAGCATCCAGCATCTCAAAGATAGGATTTTCGTCTTATTTGTGGTCTTAGTTCATGCTGCGATCATCGTTTCTGTTTTTCCTTCATCTGCCAACCAATCTCCATTATCTCGTCAATATTTGAATTCCCGCAAATGAACGATTCTCGCACTTGAACAAATCTCAATGTACCTCTATGTAATTATAAAAACTGCATTTTATTTATTACAAACCGCCACACCATAAGTATTTAGATACATTAGAACAAACAACACCCAGAAGCCCATATCCGACAGTATATGTATAATTGGAAAAAACCTAATTGAAGGTAATAGGGAATTGAATAGAATAAACTTTACTACACCTCTAAGTAAGTTCATCAGCACATGTCTCCGCCGCCTTTTCTTGGTTCAATTTGGCACCGCAGCGCGACTTAACTATTAGACAATACAATTAGCTGCGAAGAAAGCCAGACGAAGTGAGGACACGCCACGTGCAAGGTTAACAAGGGCACGCTCGTAGTAATTGGATTATTAATTTGTAGTGTACCTGTCGCTGAAATAATTACACTAATGAATCTACCGGGCGGGACTGGGGAGGGGGGTTAACGTCTTCGTCTTGGGAGACTTCGTCGCCCGGGAATCTTTATTCAGTAAGGGTCAAGTAGATTGACTTTAATCATTTACGTTAGCTCTCTGAATCATAAAGTTTTTTGGCAGAAATAAACTCTTCTGAACTGATATCGGCCACGTCATCCCTCATTCGCAAATCCTGCGAGAGAGTTAAGAGCAGAATAGACAGCGCGAATTGGCGCGCTCAGTCAACTTTTCAAGGTTTTGCATTTTTGGACCGCTAGCCCGATCAGAAGAGAAGTCAATAAAATGTTCTTTAATTAAGATAAATAAGAGATGTCTTACAGAAATGAAGCTGTTCATGTCGGAAACCTGTATAGAGGACTTTATAGGGTGGACTCTACACAAGTTATAAAATTTTAGAAAGTTGTAAACATGTTATTTTATCTGTATTCTTTAAAATATTTGAAATACATACGTTATGTTCTATAAGAAATTGTGAAACATTTGACATAAAGCAAAAGGTAATATAAAATTAATTTTTGTGCGCAAAACGTCATTTTGCTTTTAAACTTTTCCAAAAACTGTATTAATTCTAAGCAATAAGAAATTATACTTCAATTAATTACAGTATATTTTAATAAATTAAATGATGTTTTGTAAAATTGTAAAGTTATTGAAAATTCATTTTAAAATACATTGGTGGTTTTTTATCATGCAAAGTTCGTAAATAGACAAGGGATTTGTATCTCAAAATGTGATTTTTGACAAATAGCTGCCTTTATACTTGTATGATATGTATATGAGGCGTGTATTGAAGGCACCAGAAAAAAAGGACGTCCGCGAAATTTAGTAGCACTAGAAGTATTTTATAAATATTCTTTAATTTATCAATTTTATAAAACTTATACGCATAAATTTACAAAATAAAAGTACAGAATCGGTTATATGCATGTTTACACATTTAAATTTGCCACTGTGTACCTAAAGGTGTCAAGACAGCTATAGTTTCGGTAGCAATGACACGTTGCATCAAAAATTACTCTGCAACCTTCTAGTCGGTTAGTTTTCCCAAAACCTCCCAGCGGGAGACCCACACTCTGGTCTGCTTGGACCTAAGAGTTATGAAGTGACCTCTTTGCCTACCCCTGCAAACAAATCCCACCCTGACTGCAAGACTAAACCTATCCAAAATATGCTTTATGAGATAATGGAGCTTATTTTTTTAATTGTTCTAATGCAATAGTTACTGTACGGTAATACTATCACATACCAATATGAAGAAATATCATTATTTTGTTCATATTTCTTATAACAAAATAAATAAACTTAATAAGGTCATTCTCGCACTCAAATAAAAATGCGTCTAATGCACATGCATCACTATTTATTGTAAAATAATAATGCAAAGTCATACAAAGATGATCTTTTGGTATGCAATAGAATTAAAAATCTACAAAAATGTGATATTCTTAACTCAAAAATGTATAAAATTATATCCTGACGAAGGGGCCATGGGCTCTGAAACGTGTTGATATTTTTCAACACACAAGTGGTGAAAACAAAATTCATTTTTATTAATTATATTAGGTGTACCCATAAGTAATCAATTATTTAAGTGGAAACAAAAAATGAATTTAACTACATATAATTTTATTTTTAATCGATTTTTTTTTAATCCTTCGTAATCTAATACCTTTTGCCATCTTGTTGGTAGACCTTTAAGAAAAATATGCTTCTAGGTGTTTTTAAAGTGTCATAATCAAACCCTACCGGGCGCTCACTCACCATCGGAAAATTTTCTACCCCAACGTTGGCACTTATTTGCTTTCAATACGTCTCCATACACACCACAAATTTTCATTGTTGCAACCGTTGCATTAACACCCGATCAAAAATGAAACAGCATGCAATGACGTAAATGTTCTTCAATTAGTTGATTGTCTGCCATTTTACAACAGAGTAATAAAAAATTTAAAATTTAATTGTCACAAGTCACAAGACTACGGATTGCGTATAAAACACGTTTTTACACATTCAGCTTGACTGAAGCAAACATTCCACACCAAAAATAATTGATTACTTATGGGTACACATCTTCTTCTTCTTCTTCATCAGCCTTCGTCTTTCTACTGCTGGATATAGGCCTCTTCCTTATTTTCCATTCTTCCCTGTTGTTATTAATAAGTCACCACAAAATTATTTTGCTCATTTTGAAGAAGTCGAAGATGTTTTTTTGGAAAGGTGACAGTCTCGATATGTCGTATAGTTTGTTAGCATTTTTGTTGCCTTCGCCGTCGCGGCGTCTGTTTGGTGACTGTTACAGAAACTGCTGGAAGAAGCTATTCAGAAAAGGATTGCAGTCCAAGATTGATGACCAAAGTGAGTAACAATATATATTCCCGGTGATGTTCGTCCGGCTAATCTGCTAAATCTCTCATATTAATATTAATGTACGCGCTGTGACGTAAATCAAGACGGTGATGAATAGCCGAAACGCCGTCTCGTGTTCCCGAATACACCACTGGGTTGGGTGTACCGGCTGTGCTGCTTCTCCGCCATGCTATTGTCAGTGTACTAATATATATTTAATGTATGTATAAGTTTACTACTGTTTCCAAGTAAGTTTATAGAAAAAAATTGTGGTTGATCTAACATTTTCGTATGATATAATCAATTATTCTAATAATTTTGATGTTTTTGACCTCTTATCGTCCATTCCATTCCATGTATCGTCTAGAAGTACCCGTTCACAAACCTTATATCATTGCAACAAAACCAATACTTTCAATTAAATGTACCTACTTACTGTACTATTAATTGACTTTGAATTATGAATATTAGGTAATGAGCATGCATAATTGGCAGATATTTTTTGTGTGAATTTGAGTCACACATATTTATGCACATGTTTATATATTTGAAGGTATGTGTGTGTATATATGTACACATATATTTGTCACCATCATCATTCTTGGCACTACAACCCTTGGTGGGTCTTGACCTCCTCAATAATTTTCCTCCACTCATCTCGGTCTAGTGTCAGCTCTCTCCAGTTTCGAAGCTCTAAGGCAGAGATATCTTTGAGGACGTTGTCACTCCATCTTAATTTAGGCCTTCCTAAGCTCCTAAGCACATATATTTGTATATATGCATTTATAAGTACACGATGTTACCTAGGAATATGTCCTGTTCCATAAGACATATTTTCCATATTCCCTGATAGATTTGGATCAAAGAGCTCCAATTTCACTCTATCCATTTCAACAACAACACATCGTCCTTTGCTCCTTTCTGAACATTTGGAGGATTTTGAGTGAAATCTGAAGCATGGTGCATAATGTCAAATAATATTAAAAATCATGGCCTTCGTCACGCAGGAGCCTGGAGCGCTGCCTATACCCATTTTCTCCCCTTTTGTGAGGCTTTGACCAGGGGTATGTCATAACTCTTAGATAAAAGCTAACTTCAATGACAAAATTTCATTCATCAAGCTTTTTTTTCTGTGGAATTCTATTTTGTAGGACACCCGAATACCATTCCATACCAGTCTCCGTTTGTACCATTTTCAGTAGCTTTTAATGCGTGTTCATATTAAAGCCACTGAAAGGTAACCTGGCAACAAGACTCCCCAGGCTGTGACTGTGTGTGATCATCAGCGACTCGTGCTTTAAAAATAACATTAATTATAATTTTAAAAATTATCCTGGTTTATTTGTATAATTTAATAATATTATATCTACAGATTTTTAAAATCCGTTATTCAAATTTTCATTTTCTAGTAATGACTTATTTGTTTATTATTTGTGTAAGGCGCTTTCAGAACAAAAAGGCCACAATCTATATAAATTACTCTATTATTATTAGTTTGCGTTAAATTAACAATCATGTCTTGATCGCTATTGTACAATATTGTACATTTCTTCAAGTTTGCCGTGATATATTGACTTTTCTCATATAAACATTACGCGTTCATAAATGAGAAAAAACCAGAGAAAAGGGGGAAATTAAAAATTATCGAACCTCTGGTTTGCAAATAATGTGTATGAATAAATGTGTCCTCTTGATAATGTTAAAACAAGTTCTTTGGGTAATGCACGCACTTCTTCCAGAGATCCCGCCATTCTTGGAAAAACGATCAGCTGCAATGGTGTTCAGCTGGGTCGTCGTGATACGCATAATGTCTTCTCTTGACTCAAATTTTCAACGGAATTTGTATGTTTGGGAATAGCCAAAAATCACGCGGAGCCATGTCAGGAGAGTAGCGAGCTTGAAAAACGGCTGAAGATAAGAAAGCCTGAATCACATGCGAAGTAGTGGTGGGTGCAATATTGTGATGAAGCTGCTTCGTCGTTAGCAACCTTGAAATGAATTTTGCGGACACTCTCTTCAGGCCAAAATCCTCGATCAAAATTGGATGTACTCACAGACCATCAAAATATACAGACAAGAACTAACTTAAAGGATGATGGGCACAAATACATGAAACCTGGTACCACCACCAATCGAAATGAATGATATATCCATCATTGGTCGTTGTCGTGAGTCGTGGAAAGGTCGTTTTCTGTAGAATAAGATACGCTAGTCCCAATATGCTGTCTGATTTGATTAATCCTACCTTAAAAATTAATTATTTTTGTTATCTTATTGACATTTTCATTTAAAGTATTTCATCCTGAGACATTCTTCTCCATTTCGACATTTATTTATTATTTAGTATTCAGGTAAGATCCCTTTACAGGGTCCATCAGCCCTGATGATGGACCCTGCAACGGGATCCGAAACGTAGGCCAGAGAGGTCACATACACACAGCAGAATATCCCAGAAAACTATTCACAGAATATTATTTATTATTTTAATTATAAATGATCGTCGTTAATTATTACCATTGGATGTTTATTATCCCAGTAAATAAAACAAGTTCAAAGTAAGTTTTTCCATTTGATGTGCGTCATAATACATAATATGCAGTACACGATACTATTCTTCGTCTATAATAATGTTATTTTAAAATAATGCTAGTTCAGTAAAGTCTTCATGTCTAGCAGATGCTAAACACAATGGCAGTATAGTGCGGCGTCCAGTCAAACATGTGTAATAATGTTGTATTATGTTTCCATTTCTATGTAATAATATGTAACAAAAATATTGTTTTGCTCTCATGAGTCGGGACTGTGTGCGTGCACGCAACGCCAACGCATCTTCGTAAATTCCATATTCGGTAATGTCACAGTATACCCAGAACAGTAGTTTATCTCCGGCCTGTCGATGAGTTATTGGCCTACTCTTGCGTTGACGCTAGGGTTGTCACTTTATTTTTACTCCGTTTCTTTTAACTCGTAGCGTCTGAGATTCCGAAGCATAAGGTAGACACGAAACCCGAAAATTTCTGTATTTATTATACCTAGTTTCTGCACCTAAACTGCAATAACGCTGATTAACATCAACGTAGACTTTTAAAAACTCACATTCTTTGTGATAATCAACACACCTTTTTAGTAAAGCACCACAAAAATAAAAAAAGGCATTTTTTCAGGAAGCGCATTTTTTTTCTAAAGCGGCGGCTGCGAGCGCGAATGGCACCGAAGGCATGGCTCTTACTGCCGCCGCCTTGTGCCCCCATATTCTACGTCAATGTGTGCGTCACAGTGCGTGCGTGCACGGCGCCGAGCACGCACGCACACATTCTAATGGGTAGTGGCCAGTTTTTATGAAGACGTATTACTGTTCTTAGTATACTGTGGTAATGTCCTCTAAAGCAGCTTCTCTATACGTTTCTGTGATATATAAGCCATTGTTTAGGTGCTCGCTACAATAAAATTTTGCCAATTTTTGAAGAAACCTGTTTGTTTTGATGTAATTTTCGTAGAAATCATTAGAATCGGTTAAGTTGAACCGGAGATATGAAGTATATTTAGAACTAAAAATTCAGTATCTTCCGATGAGTATATTTCAAAATGGACAACATATACCAGTTTGTCGTCTTATTTTTTTTTGTTCACTTAAAAAGAGCTATCCAACGATGTACGACTCATCTTGATTGGACATTGTGATGGCTCCTCTTCTTCGCCTTTCAG
This sequence comes from Agrypnia vestita, assembly GCA_016648135.1. Classification (NCBI taxonomy): domain Eukaryota; kingdom Metazoa; phylum Arthropoda; class Insecta; order Trichoptera; family Phryganeidae; genus Agrypnia; species Agrypnia vestita. The sequence goes on along the minus strand of JADDOH010011083.1, from coordinate 2,213 downwards.
CTCGATCCTACTCCTAACTGAGTTTACGCCTTGTTAGAGGCAAACAAGCTATCTATCTACGTCGGGTGAAGGCTCTACGGTTTTAACGTAGTATTTCCAGACACCCTCGCTTTATTCAAGACCTCCCCAGTTCACGTTGTGTAATTTTTTGTTTCGAACTATAGGGGATGAATTGGTTTTGTGGTAACCCTGACGCAAGCTAAACTTAAATTAAATACTGGGGTATGAAGTTCGTGAATGTTCATGGAAACGCAAACAAAACTACCTAGCACGTCAATTAAGCCCTACGGTGCAATTGCTAAACATACTATGTTCCGTGGCCCTATATTATTTACCTATCATTATTACGGACAGGAACCACTGCATCTGGTGTAGCTGCGCTTCCAGAGTGCGCGATCCTCTGCTTCCATGCCCTCTCCGCTCGATCCCCCATTGTCCTACCTGTATGGGATCGACCGCCATCCACTGGAAAGGTTAGTGACGTGCCATTATCACATGCGCATGCACATATAGAGTACATAGATCCCCTGAAAGCCCTCGAGTCCTTCGTAGCCGCTCCTATGGATGATTCCGTCTTCGACGCCCTCGCTGATTAATAATTTTATCTTCCGCCGCTATCTCGCTGTGCTTATTCCCGACGATCTTTTATATTTACTCTGCATTATCTTTATATCAATTACATTGTTACGTTTATTTACTAGCCGGCCTAAGTTCCGTCACCTGTATCTGGCCCTATGTCTCATTCTAGTGGTACGTTGGGTTCTAATGGATAAGGGTTTTGTAGAAGGTATGTGTAAGTGTATGTGTACGCGGAAAATGTGGTTGCTTTAAATTCGGCCCCTCCGTACCCAAAGGCTCATCGGTGACTGATCCCATCTTCCTTCTCCCGACACGAGTTCCGGATACGTTGACCTGAGCCTGGATGCGCCTTTCCATGTTGGGCCTCTTCTGTGCAAAGTACCGCACCATCCCTCGCGTCAGTGTCTGGCGTCCGGGCTCAGAGCCAGTTTGCCCCCCGAATTCCAACTCCTCCAGGTTAAACTAAGTTAAACTACGGTATATATACTGAAGCTACTGTAAAGATGGTCCCGGGCCACCTGTCAAGTCAAAAATATGCGAGTTGGGAAGGGGAGTTTCCTAGGCTCCCCAACCCTCGCCTGTGAGCAACTGCAGCCCATTGGCCATTCGCGACACTACATTGACTGCAACCACCCTCCCAGGTAGTACTTATTATAATCTGATATGCATCAATACGTTCAATCCATTCCAGACGAGGGAAGACATCCGCACGGGTGTTGTGCCACCCGTGAAGAGCCCACTCATACACTACGTACGAATAGATACATACTAATAAAATATAATATACATACATATACTTACATATACAATACATAAATAAATACTTGTAATGGTTGGTTGCCATGTGGTTTCACGAGGCCATGACCCCTCGTATTAGTAGATGGAAAGGTGGATCTGGACAGTAGGGATATGCCTAGCCCCTGGCCAGGGATGTCGGTGTATTTTCTCCAAATGGTGTACAGCTAGAATCCTGCCATCGATGATGGTGGGATCTGCCTAATTATCTCCGACTGATGTGTAACTGGAACCCTGCCATCACTGATGAAGATGATGTTGTCACTATCGAAACGTCACCTGATGATATTTAGCTGAACCGCCGCTAGTGATGATGATGATGATGATGATACTATCGTAACGTTTCCTGACGATATATATCTGAGACACCGCTAATGATGATGATGATACTATCGTAACGCCTCCTGACTATATATGGCTGGGACACCGCTAATGATGATGATGATGATGATACTAATGAAACGTCTCCTGACGATATATAACTGGGACACTGCTAATGATGATGATGTTGATGATACTATCGAAACGCCTCCTGACGATATATAGCTGAACCACCGCTAGTGATGATGATAATGATGATGATACTATCGTAACGTCTCCTGACTATATATAGCCGAAACACCGCTAATGATGATGATGATACTATCGTAACGACTCCTGACGATATACAGCTGAAACACCGCTAATGATGATGATGATGATGATGATGCTATCGAAACGCCCCCTGACTATATATAACTGGGACACTGCTAATGATGATGATGATGATGATACTATTGAAACACCTCCTGACGATATACGACTGGGACACTGCTATGATGATGATGTTGATGATACTA
>JADDOH010011082.1:0-41026 GCA_016648135.1 Agrypnia vestita | reverse complement strand
ACAGTCGTAGGAATAATTACGGCTAGAATTTCAAATCGACTTTTTCTTTAGATAAGGATTATTTAATTAATATTTGTTTCCCAGAATGCACAGCTTTTTGCTTGTACGCGTTCCACGCCACTGATATGTAAAGAGATACATCTGTTCTAAATCTTCAAAATTGCTTTTATGCTTTTATTTCTAATTCCCTGCTAAAACATATATTAATAATATCGTATGTAAGTTATGTTTATTGTGTTTACTTATTTACTTTATATTTTTACATTTTTCTCTTTTGTTTTATTATGTATTTCATGTTTTTGCCTGTAATTATGCTTTTAATGTTTGGCATATGATTTTAAATAACTGTTACATAACTACAAAACTACACTAACACTCAGGAACATGCCGAAGGGCTAGTTGAGTGGCGATTCCAAAAATTGTACTCAAGTACTCAAGTTAATAAGGGTTTACAAATATTAACTACAAATACTATAGGATTATACAGTTGGATGAATAAGAAATTTCGGAAATATGAAAAAATATTAATAGTTAATTTAATATTATAAATAACCAGGTCCCTTTTACAAATAGTCATCTTTTAAATTTGTTTTTCTTGAACATAATAATACATGTTGGTTAAAAAAAGAGCCACTCATCTCACTAGTATGAACATGTTTCAAAATGAGCAACACAACATATCTAGATATCATTTATATTCTATTGCGTTGCTAATTTCATTAATATATAAAAATATTCATTTTTAATAAAATCAAAACACTGTTAAAAAACGCAAAGTTTTGAATAATCAAATATTTCGGAGCCAATGGTTCATTCGTCAAGACAAAACGTACACGAAAATAAAAATTGGGCGTATAAACGTAATCAAAAATGAATAATAAATAGGTATAATGGATTTACGAAATTATTGAAGTTTTACTTCTTTCGGCGCATTTAGTTTAATTTTTTTATTGGAACGTAAGTTGCGCACGCAGCATGTAGTAAAAACATGTAGCGGAAATGCGATACCAGAACTACCGACGTCATAAAGAATTTTTGTCAACTGTCACATTCTATTTAAGTGCGAGTTCTCGAATATTTCGATTGTTTTTTAGGAATGTTTTTTTTTTGTCATGCCAAAAACGATTAAAAGTGATATTTGATAAATTATTTATTGCAAAAACGACGTAATTGCCAGATATACGTTTTCAAAACACACTGAATTCTTGTCAGCTATCAGATTCTGTTTACACGCGAGTTAACGAATGTTTCGATCGTTTTTGAAGAAATTTGTTTGTTTGTTTGGAGTATAACTATTACCAGGCGTACATGAGTACATACACGTATTTTTTTAAAAATCATATACATTTAAAAAAATATTGCTTTAAAAACTCTAAACAAAAAAATAGATATCTCATTACCGATGGTGAAATCTCTGGTTTATGGGGATGACAAATTTCAACCACAGATGGCGGTAGTAAAAAACAAAAAAGGGGTAACAATTTGTAAAAATTTAACACATATACAACTTTTATATAAGTCTCAAAATTTTTATATATGTGGTAGTCTATTATGGATGGAATTAGTGAATATTATATTGTATAAAGTGACCACTTAAGCCAGCCGCACGATAGGTAGTAAGCCCTACATAATCCCAAAAAGACTTCTATGATTCCCATATAAAAAAATTCTCTTAGATTAAAATCTTTTCTCTTTAATAATAATAATAATGCTATACCACAAATATATTTTGTTGTCACGGAAGAAATTATTCATTATTTTGAGGACATTAAGAGTAAAAAATTGGTTTGATATTAATGAATTGACGTCAATATATTATATGATAATCATTTCATTCGTCTAAAAGAGCTTTTGTATTAATATAACGAAATAAAAAAAATAGTCCCTCTTCTAGCACAAGAGTAGTCTCTTTTTGGAGAAGCACAGTGAACAAAATATAAGTATTAATTATAGTTTTCAAAAATTAAAATGTAATGAACTGTAAGTAATATTTAAAAATAAATTTAAAATAAAAAAAATAATATGTTTGATAGCTTTTGTGAGAACAACACCATTATGCATTCAATCTACTATTTGTATGTCATCTCGCAAGAGGAGGTTAATCTCTGGAAACAACAATACTCTATCGGAACTTCATTCAACTGTAGAAATACTGATGCAACGGTTCAGAACTGTGCTAGTGAGATAACAGCTGTACATGCAATACGGTGACAATAAGACGCCATCTAGCGGATGCAGGTGCAAGGAAATTGAGAACTCAATCTGGGGAGTGGAAAATTAATGTTGTGACTGGATGCCTGTAATAATAACAATTTTACTGTCTTAAATGTTCAACGATTCGGTTCAGATAAATCTGTTTTCTTTTTCCTCAATCAACATCTTGTTTGAATTTCACTAATTTTAATTTGCAGGAAAGCCTGTGTAAAGAAAATACAATTTTTCATATAATTTTCATAAAAAATTACCCCTTCATACGACAGCTAAACGTTTGATAAAAAGGTGTAAAATGCTACTTGATTTTTGTATATTTATAAAATATAACAATACGGAAAAACTACTATAGATCATAATTCAAGATTAGTTTTGAACCGCACGATGAATACAAATCATAAAAAACTTTTTCAAAAAACATTTTAACAACAGACCACCAAATATACAAACATGAACTGACGTAACTTTTCAACACACAATCTGCTACCACTTGACTTATTTAAAAAATATATATAAAGAGCTTGTTAATTTTGAAACAATTATAAAGAAGTCAAAAAATACTTTAAAAAAGTATAATATCTTGGTAAATAAGTGGCAAATCGAAAATTGAAAAAAACTTGAAAAAAATACGTTTTGTTTACGAAGTAATTTGATTTTGCAAGAATACTTTAACTGTTGTATTATTGTGTCTTAAATATACGCAAAGAGAAACCGTTGTGACCCAATCCCCTTTCTTAATGAACGAATTTAGTTCATATCTGTAAATTTTTCAGCTAAGAAAAATGTAATATTAAAAACAATCAACATAAAAATTCAATTAAATTGGTCATGTTAATCGATGAGTCGATAGGCACATTTAATTTTGAACAATGCCCTTGTCTTAACAAATTGTTTTAAAAATGAAAATTGTTTGAATAATTGTGTAGTAAAATAATCATCGTCTATGATCTGCTGCTGGATAAAGGCCTCCCCTTAATACTGCCACTCTCCTTCGTCTTTGTCAATCTTGCTATGTCACTCCCACTCGTCTGTGTATCGAGACTTGGGGTGTCCTTTACGTCATTCTTTTGTTTCGTGAATATTATTTCAGAATTTTCTTTGTCTTTCGTGAAATATGGCCCGCCCACTGCTATTTACTCTTTTTAGCAATGAAAATGATATCCTTCACCTTGGTTTGCGCTCTGTATAAAAATATTTTTGTAATTTGGATTTGTTTGCGTTAGTAAGAAACGTCGATTTTTGTATACCTAACTGTTTTTTTATTATCTTTTCTAATTTGTAAGGCATTATGTAATAAGGTAAAAAAAGATTTTGTTGTGATATTTGATATTATTCTACCCAAATGTTGTTTTTGTATATGATATTACATAATTTTTTTTTAGCCTTGCCTTATCGCGACACTTTTCACTCAGCACATAAATGTCACTGCAGCTACTCCTCTAAGGGCCAGATGCATCAACTTGGATCATAGTAATCTTTCTTAAAATCCATGGTTTATTTTGGTTGTTTGATTGATGGATGGATTTGATAATTAATTTAAACCAAGTCGATGTAACCAACCCTAAGAATCCAGAAGAGAATCCAGAATGCCAAAATCTCATTTTGGCATTCTGGATTCTCTCTCCGAAAGAATCCATAATTATAATTTATAGAAATAAACTTTGTATAATGACGAAGGGTTCGTGGGCTCTAAAATATGTTGATTTTTTTTCAATAAAAAATTGGTGTAAACAAAGTTTATTTCTATAAATTATAATTATAATGTCCCCAGCAAATAATTTTGCTGTGTTTGAAGAAGAATCCACAATTGCTTAAAATTATTTTAAATATCATTATCTACGTAAAGATCCTTTTTGACCTGAAAAAGATAACGGCAAACACAGGACGGTGATTAAGCAATATGGATTTCGAGTAGCTAAATTACCGGGATAGGTAGGGATCAATTGTTGAGTACACCCAATACTGTGTACTCGAGTACAACCGAACTACTAGCTGTGTAAATCGAGAGAGCGATTTGTCTTTTTCACCATCCTTCCTTTCAAAGACGGTGGTAGCAAAATGGGTGTCCAGTTGATCGTTTTCTGTACAACGTCCGTTCTTTAGATTGGCCCGGGTGGGTGTCATGATACCAAATTGGGTTGTTGGGTAGTGGGTTACACATGTTAAGGAATTCACAGAAGCACGGATAAGTTACGTTCTTCGACTCACACGTCTCATCTGTTTTACTGCCATTCTTGAAGACAAAACGTTGTGACCGTAGAACAATGACGGATGTGCAAAAAATTCCATATCGACTTTTTTAGATCGTAAAAAAGTGAAAAAAAGAAGCCGTCTAATGCTATATAAAAAGTGTATTTTTTCTCATTAATTTAACCGTCGTTATACGAAGTCGGTCTAACGACGGTTTTGATTTGATTTGAATATATGTGTAAAAACGTCGTTGTTCTGCGCTGACTGTATTTGAGGTTTGAAAGGTATCAACTTGAAATAACTAGTTTCAAAGGAAAATCTTTTGTAGTTATCGAGTTATGACATAAAGTGTATTTATGTAAATAAAACTTCAAACTGCTCTCCTGCAAACTTGAGAAAAATCACATGCGTCGTTATTGTACGATTATGACGAAATAATTTAATTCCGATTAAATCAGATACTATAAATATATCTTAAAACATTTTTATTTGAAACTTTATAAATCAATTATTTTAATTATGAATTTGTTCCTATACAGAAGGTAAAGGTATATCGATGGCTTTGGGCTTTCATTATCTCCTGAGGTTTAGGCATTTGACACTTATTGAAGATTCGTGTAAGGATTTTGTGATGGTGAATCAAGTAAATAACACATTTATAGTAACAATTGTTTATTCCACAAGTTTAATTGTTTCATAAGTTCCTTCAACATATTTTTGCTAAATATTTTACAAGTTACGATTGTTAGAATCGGGGAAGAGAAAGACATTAGAGAAAACGGAATCAGCGCGTTATGGTTCACCTCTACTGTGGTCTGCCTTCTTTCCATAGATACCTCTCGGCAGTGGCGGTTAAGAATTGCCAGTGTTAGCGCCCGGAACACAAAAAATTCATTAAAATATTTTTCATTTAAATATCAAATCCTTGAATCCCCAAGAGATTCAAAGGTTCAGAAAAACTTGATTAAAACTCTTGTCTGGAGTGTGCTGATGTATGGCAGCGAAACATGGACCATCGGCCAGAGCATGTCCGGGAGGCTAACGGCCTTTGAGATGTGATGCTACCGGCGCATGGCGAGGATCCATTGGTCAGAACATACCGAATCGACGAAGTGTTGAGCAGGGTGGGCGAAGAGAGGCGGCTCCTTAACAGAATCGCCTAAGAGCGAGCAATTTGGATAGGCCATAATATAAGGCATCCAGGTCTGCTTTTAAACATCGTCAAAGGAAATGTTGAAGGCAACAATCGCAGAGGCCGCCCGAGATTATGCTACGTAGATCAGATTATCAGCACCTGCCAAGAAATGAAGTGGCCGGTAGGTGATAGAGAGGAGTGGAGAAAGCGAGTGCTTGTTGCAGACCAATCCTAGGATTGCGACCCAAAAAAATTAAAATAAATACCGATACTGTAAAGTAGTTTGTCTATTAAAGCCAAATCAACAATATAACAGTAGAGACAAAAGTCATGAAATTTTATATAAATGAATTCTTTTTTAAACAGAAAATTGTTATAGGAATGTTGGTTTCAATAATGAAATAAATATTGCTGCACGAATAAAAATCGTCAATTAATAACCATTCAGTGTCATCACCTGGTCCACTCAGACCAATCATCTATGTACACAACTGCGCTACAATACAAAACAAAAACATTATTGTTTTCCCCCCATCAATCATATTTTCAACCTATTTCTTCGCATTCCCACTCCGTTTATTTTGTACTTAGAATTATTCTAGTTTATTTGTATTTTAATTCCTTAACTAGATATTTTATATAAATATTTAAAATTAAAATAAAATATTTAGTTATAAACCATTTATTTATTCGTCAACTAGTTTCGGTTGGTATCAACCTTCATCAGGACCATATTATATAGACTAATCTAAGTACAGATATTTACAAAGGAAAGAAAATTAGGAAGGGACATAAAGTCATCTAGGTGGGGCGAAAGGGGGAAGGGTTAAGCGAAGATAGAGGGAAAAACTTTAAAATTGGACAATTAAATACATTTATTTATTTATTCATTTCATATGCTTCCAGATTGTAAAAATCTGAATTTATATTAGAAATTTATAATGCTATCAATAATAATAGCCAAATAAATAAATATATTTATCTAATATTCCGATTTTAAAGTTTTTTCCTCTCTCTTCGCTTAACCTCTCCCTTTTCCTCCACCCACCCAGTTGTCATACTGTCCCTCCCAATTTTTTTTCCTTTCCTATGTAAATGTATTTACTTAGAATAGTTTATATTATATTGTCCAAATGAAGGTTGAAACCAACCGAAACTAGTTGACGAATATATATAGTTTAAAAAGTGGTTTAAAACTAAATATTTTATTTTTTAAATTTTAATATAAAGTCAAGCCATAAATTTTTTGGATGACACCTTACGGATAAGCTTAGCTTGTTCTTGAGTGGCGTATTATCGATTTGCATTTTTTTCTGCCACAATAATGTCAAGTACTTAGTTTTATCAAAGTTATAATGATGTAGTTATCGTGCGGAGAAAAATCGGTTGATAGATTTGAAAATTAATCTTTTATGTTTTCATCATTTTGGTCAGTACCTTTCATTGAGAGTCGATTGAAAACAATTTTTCATATAAAATCCGCCCATTTCTGATTGAAATACTTGCCCATGTGTGAAATACCGCTTATCGCTAAGTGCCGGCCATTTCTCTCCCTCACGGCCACTCCAAGATCCCCTGCTATCCATCACGGGAAGTTGTTATTGATGGAGTAGTATGTATTAGTGCCTTTATTCGAGTCTAAACGTCAATAAAATGACTATAAAAAAGGGGAAAGTTTTTATACTTGCAACAAAAAACTGTAACGAAAAAGTAATTGACCATTCACGTATAAATAATTTAATGGATAAAATATCTTTTGAGTTCGTGTGTAATATTGCTTATGTGGAGAATATAACTCCACATTACATATTACAAATCGATAATTATTATAGACATGAAAAAAGATTTCGAACTGTGGCCTGATTGTTCCTATAATATATTTTTATTATACTGTCAAATTAAATACATACAATTTTTATCGATTTTTTATTAAAAAAAGTCACTGGACACGAATTTAATCGGAGCAACTGTCTTAAATTTGCACCATTTTAGTAATTCGCAATTTATCACTTGAATATTCCACACAAGTATTCCTTTAATTCTCTGCACTTTTGTCTATCGCAAGGCCTTATCGCTGGTTTTGCTCTGGTTCGCACTAGAAAACTTCTTACTTGACGGTAAATACTCTCGTGTTTTATCGCCGGTCGATTATTCTTGATTTGCTGTCATATATGCTCTTATCTAACAAACAGGTTGCGCAGAACTATGTTTAAACGTATTTACAGACCTTTAAAGTAATTTACAATTCACTGTAGAAGGTCTTGAGTAGGTACTGTATAATCTTCTAAATTAATAAATATACGTTTGTATATACATAATATGTATATTATTGTACTCTGGTTTGTGCTCTATATTATTATTATATTATTGTTTGTTTCTATTTTTTTTTCTCGGATTTACTTTCTGGAATCTATCCTCTGAGTAGAAAGGTGGGCAATCATCGAAGCACTCCAAAATGCGAGAATAGATTCTAGATATATACGTTTAGTTAAATTTATATATGAAAATGAAACTATGAATGTTATAATTGACGACGACACTAGAACTGAAAAAATAAAAATAGAAAAAGGTGTCCGACAAGGTGACAAAATCTCGCCTAAACTCTTCACGTTAGCCTTAGAAGATGTATTTAAGACCCTGAATTGGGATAATAAAGGTGTGAAGATAGATGGCGAATATTTAAGTCAACTAAGATTTGATGACGACATAGTAGTTGTAAGTAATAATATCAAAGAACTGAGTATAATGTTAAAAGAACTACACGAAGCTTTGAGCAAAGTTGGTCTTAAGATGAATATAAATAAAACAAAAATATTGAGTCCAGAGAACAAAGTCATCACTATCAATGATAATAATATTGAAATAGAAAATGATCTAGGACACAACATAAAAATGAACAAAGATAACCAAACAGCGAATTGCCAAGACGAATAGGAATGAGCTAGGCTGCTTTTGGCAAACTTAAACATATCTTCGAGAACAAAGATATCCCAATCATGCATACTGCCAGTGATGACTTAGAGACTATGGCCCTTACAAAGAAAAGTATAGAAAAGCTCAAATGCACGCAACGATCCATACTTGGAGTAAGCCTAAGAGATTAGAAATTAGAAATGACGAAATTAGGCGCAGAACTAGATCATGGATCGCGTAGCGAAACTAAAATGGCAATGGACACGACATGTTGCAAGGCAGGATGCTACAAGATGGCCTCCCAGAGTTCTGAAATGGAGACCTTGGGAGAATAAAAGAGGCATTGGAAGACCTCAAAAGAGATGGGTCGATGATATAGCCACTGCGGGGGGAAAGAAATGGCTACAATTAGCAAACAACAAGGACGGATGGAAAGAGGAGGAAGAGGCCTATATTCAGCCGTGGAGAGACGAAAACTGTTGAAGAAGAAGAAGAAAATCCTCCGAAGTTCATCATCATCATCATTCTTGGCACTACAACCCTTGGTGGGTCTTGGCCTCCTCAATAATTTTCCTCCACTCATCTCGGTCTAGCGCCAGCTCTCTCCAGTTTCGAAGCTCTAAGGCAGAGATATCTTCGAGGATGTTGTCGCTCCACCTTTTTTCCGCACCTCACTCACCTCCCTCACCCACCTCACTCCTCCGCAGTTACTGTCATAATAAATGTTCATTAACAAAAATAATTTTTAAAGGTGGTTTAAGTTATTCCTATTATATATCCAGTCTTATTGAAACTTTTGTTTGTGTAGGTATTTATGCTCCTTAATTTTGCAGGCATGTTACTTTTGTATAATTTTACTGCTTTCTTGTTCCCATGTTTTGAAAAATATATACATTTTATACACTCAATAAATAAAGATGATTATTTTTTTACCATTATTATATTTCGAATTGGAAAATATTGTATCTCTGTGTGCAGGAGTTTTTGTTTGTTATAGCACGTCTTTTACGAGCTACCTTTCCACAGATTAAATATTCAACACAACGTTTTTGCTTCAAATAGGCGGAATAAAACTGTTATAACTCTACTTGAGTTTAATTATATATTACACTCCTAGAGACTCGAGAGAGAAGTAGAACCTCTCACCGACAGGTAAAGTATTAAAGTAAATAACATGTTTTGTATTTATGAATGTATTAAGACAAAATGAACCGAAGTTGCTGGTGTGAGGTGGACGGGGTTATTGAGAGTAAAGGATAAGTGTTGGTAAATGTAAATTGTTAAGATAATTAAAAACCGAGTTCAAATTACTTTCTAAACTTAAATGGGCTGACCATATAGAATTCATTGCCAATAAAATTAAAAAAACACTTTACTTTCTCAGAAATATAAGAAATTTTCTCGACATTAAACTTTTGAAAACAGTGTACTACGCTATATGTCAGACGATCATTGAACACGGAGTAATTGCGTGGGGAGGAGCGACGTTAACGGCAATTAATCCTTTAACTATTGTCCAGAAAACAATTTTAAAAACAATCTTAGGAACACCGATTACTACAAGTACAGACGAAATATTTAATAAATTAGAAGTTTTTGATGTTAGACAAATATATGCCAAAACTGTCCTAAATTACATGTACAAACACAAACAAACACATTTCACACAAACCCAAAACACTATAAATACACGCAGAAACAAAGATGCTATTCAAGTCCCAAGAGCGCGAACCACGTACGGACAAAGGAACTTCAAACACGTAGGCCCTAAACTGTACAATACAATGCTGGAAAGGGTATCACAAATTAACAATCCGAAAAATGTAAAAACAACTATTAAAATTTGGGTAAAAGAGATGGGTCGACCAGCTATTGAGAAACTCATCCAAACAAATTGAGAATTAGAAAAATTGAGATTGTATTAGTATATATTTAGGCGATTATAAATCTTTTTTTAAAACTTATTTGTTCAAAATGTACTTTTTGTTTTAACCTATTTTGTATAAATGTACTTATATATAAGTTATAATTGTAAACTTTGCCTGTCTCAACACAGAGCTCTCTAGTGAGACAGGCATAGTATAATTTAACTCAAACAAATGTAAAAGTAAAGAAATAAAATAAATAAATAAATTATACTTTAAATAAAAATATATACCTATATAAATTAATTAATTAATTAAGGAAAATAAAAAAATAATCTTAAACAAAACTTTAACCCTTTTTACATTAAACAATTATTCTACACATATTTACACTTGGACTTATGACTAACTCAACTTTCACTAACATTCCACTTGATACTCTATAGATATATAGTAACTACCTTATGAAAATAAATACTACTGACGAACTCGAAAAAATATTGTGTGCTATAACGCCACTCTGGGACAGGCGTAGCCTAGTAGAGTGGCATAATCCACAAATTAAACAAAACAAAAAAATGTGTAAATTATCTTATGTTTTATTGTTAAATTAGTATTAAGTATCTTATTTGTAAACAAGGATTTTTAAATAAATAAATAAAAAAAAAATAAAACAAAATAAAAAATTTCTAAACTTTCAAACTTATTAACTTTATTACCTGTATGTGCGACTTGGTGGCGAAATTTAATGGTGCGTGAATATAAATAATGATTATTATCTATGATGTATCTTGCGAAATCATAAAAGTTACTGCTATGACGATACTTTTTTACTATAATTATTAACACACTATTTTAGAGAAATGTTTGAAAAAAATCAAAGATTAATTTAAGATCAATTGATTTTTATCATTTCTTCCGATGTTGATACAGAAAAGACACAATTCTTTGGCGCTTTTACTTCTATCTATGCCTATTTTTCATAGAAACTGATATTAGTTGGAAGAGGCCATATTTGCCTTTGTTCTTATGTGGCTTAAATATATCTGTCTCTGGATTTCTGCTTTGTTGTCGGCCTTTTGTTTTTCCTTCTACGAGGTTGAAATTTGTCTTCATTTTGTTGTAAAGTAGAGTGAGTATAGACTCATTTAGTATAGATGTTAAAAAAGGCTACAATGATGTTAAACGTTAGGGCTTATAAATAATGTAGGGGAATATATAAAATATGTACTTTTCGCTACATTATTCGCATTATGGAGATCACGATATATAGGTGAGTCCTAAAAAGCGGTAACTTTTCTGCGCGAACGGGTCAACCAATCGGAGATTGAATCGAATCCTCAAGGACGCGAGCATAGCAAGCCGCCTGCGTTTGATTATTTATCCCGTTTTTGATCGTTCGATGGCGTAGAAGCACTTTATCTTGTAAGCTCAAATCAACTCGTATCCTTGGATTAATGTAATAAACATTTAATGACAATTGAGAGTATAATTCATCACATGCTTATATGTACTTTGTGCTTTTTTAATTCGCTTACTAAGTCATCTTAGTATCCATGTCTCATAATTAATACAATAATATAGTGTCCTTAGAATCTTTTTCACGGTAATGTTTTTTCTTACCATTGTCGCTGATTAAAATAAAAACATGTAATCCTTTACTCTACAGTTTATACACACATTTGATACAAAAATATGAATTCATGTGAGACAATATTTGGGATGACAAATTCAACCACAGATGGCACTAACATAAGGCAAAGTGAAATGTGAAACCTGTTATATAAATAACAAACATTTAACTTTTATTACATTCATCCAAAATTTGATAAATGTAGTGATCAATTTTGAGAGAAATTGGTGAACGTTGTGTAAAGTGATCACTTAAGCCAGCCATATGATAGATCGTAAGTCCTATAAACACCCATAGATTTCCATACTCACTTACCCATATAAATAGCTCCGTTTCTGAGAGACATCTATAATAAATCTTCATATTGTAGAGTTCTAGAAGGGTAATCGGGTGGTTGTGAATGTTTCCATTCCCGTACCACTTCCGGTTTGGCGTTTTTACAAGTGTCAAAACTCGCAAAGTATATTTGTGAGCTTAAGATTTTTGAGAGAAACACTTGTTTAATAAATCATAAATATTAAGTGGTGTGCGAAGGGGATGAATCCACCCTTGTACAACAATAACGTCATCTCGAAACCAATGAATAATAATTCGAGGTTGATAACCTTCAACGTCAAACGTTCACAAAGAGATGATGAATGATTCCTTTGGATCATTACCGCCATTTACACCTCAAAGGAAATAAATAATAATTCAGAATACCACTACCAGAATACATCTGCTACTAAGGTTCGTATTATGAAATGATCCTCAAGTGCTCGTTCAACACCAAGCTCGACTTAATTAAGGCTAAGACTTAAAGGGGGGGTAAGGTTTTTAATATTTTTTTTTTGCATTTTTTTTTTAAATTTTTAAATGAATGTATAACATTGCAAGAATATTGTGTCAAAATTTCAAGTCAATCGGAGCAAAATTGACGAAATTATGAACATTTGAGCGATACTCAGACTGATTTTCTATACCTGCTCGGGCAGCTAAGAGACGCGCTCACCTGAGGACTACCGAACGTGCTATTGTATTGGAAGAGTTTTGCGTAGACATGGACAAAAAGATGCTGATGATGAAAGCTCTTTTCTGTGTGAACGTGGCATCGACGATTATGTGTAAGTATAAAATAAGTGTCGCGTTTTATTTTGAATTTTACAGTGTGCAAAACTTTAAAGCGTTTTCCCCACATCTCACGTTTTCAAAGTCGGTGTCCATCATAACTTTGAAAACTATTTCTGTACATAATTTACGAGGTAACTCTGGAGACTTTTTTCAAATATGTTATTAATTTTTATTTTTTAATAACAAATTAGTCTATATTTTTCGCAAAAAATCGCGTTTTTCCCTTCAAAGTGTTCCAAAAAATTGAAAAATTGAAATTTCAAAAAACCCTCCCAGCGTTATCTGGGAAAACCTATTATCTAACGAATAAACTTTGATTTTTTGATTTCAGATGATCTAGCACCAAGTTATGATGGACACCGCAATTCTACTTTTTTCTGAGACACGTCCGAATAATTGCTGCCATTGCCGTATTTTTTAATATTTCTTCTTGAAAATTTTACACAATATTCTTCAAATGTCATAATTTAATGTACCATTAGTTTTAATAAGGAGATTTTAACTGTGTTGTCCCAAAAAATTCACAAAAACATACCTTTTTTTGTACGAATTAACCTTACCCCCCCTTACTTCGAGCTCAGATTTAATATTGAACATGAATTTTTAATTTTTTTTTCAGAATATTTTGAGTTTGTTCAAACCTTTCAGAACAGTGCTGGATTTATGTCACAGAGACATTATTAATCAATTAGTGTATATTATAGATATCTCACAGAGACGAAACTGTATTAATTATGGGAAAGTAGGTATAGAAGTCATTTGGGTGTACCACAGGACTTATGACCTGTCTTTTTATGGTTGGCTTAAGTGATCACTTTACACAATTGTAACATTCGCCATTTCCACCCATGATAGAATATACCATGCTTATTCATTTTTTGGATTTTCTTAGATTTTCTCATTAGCGACATCTGTGGGGATTTAGGGGAATGAAAATGGCTTTGTACAGGCCGCATGGAAAAGGCGCTTACAACTCATATATGAAAGCTTTCCACGCAATTTGAACATATATACAACTTCCAAAAAATGAATAAGCATGGTATATTCTATCATGGGTGGAAATGGCGAATGTTACAATTGTGTAAAGTGATCACTTAAGCCAACCATAAAAAGACAGGTCATAAGTCCTGTGTACACCCAAATGACTTCTATACCTACTTTCCCATAATTAATACAGTTTCGTCTCTGTGAGATATCTATAATATACACTAATTGATTAATTTTTTTTTATTAAATCCAAAACATGCTCAGTGAAGTCAAAACACATTGATGATTAATTTTTTTTGTTCACTGATGTCATTTTTGATGTGTGTTATATGAGTCAGGATGTAAAAAAGTGACCTTATTATGAATGAAAATAATTAAAAACTGATGGTATTCAAGATGGAGAAAAGTGAGTCAACGTTTGGAATAAGTGCATGACTTTGTGTATGTTCTTTTGGAAAGAGAAGGCTGAGAAAGATATCGAAAGGGGGTTGACCGCAGGGAATAAGGTGAAGGGTGCTTTAAATGTAATAATTTCTAATATGAATTTTTATACCGAGACAATGCGAGCGATATACAATGGAATTCTGGTAACAACACTGGTGTATGGAAGTGACTACTGGAGCAGGCAGAAGAGGAATGAAACTAGATTGAATACATTGGAGATGAAATCACTCTGACTTACTTATATCTGAAAAATTCATTCACTATAGAGTAAAGAAAGAAGATATTAGAAATTAATGTAAAGCTGATCTTAACATAATAAATATAATTAAAAAGGGTCGCTCGGATGGTTCGACAATTATGAGCAAATAAATGAAAAAAGAATAGAAAGAATGATGTACGATGCAAGTGTTGACGGCGCCAGAAAGAGAGGGCGACCGCGAAAAACTTGACATGACCAGATTTACCAGATGCTGAAAGACCTGCTACGAGTCTTAATAATCGTCGCTTGCATGAATGTGGATGAAGCGAGAGTTGCGGTGTCTATGCGCTATCTATGCTCTCTGCGTACCCCCACAGGGAAACGGCTTGATGTAAGTAAGTGTTACATGAATGTTACCAGATTAGGCTGCTGTTCACAAATTTAATGTTTTAAAACGGGTAGGTAGGTACCTAAAAAAATCAGTCCACAATATTTGAAAAGCGAAAACTTTTGAACATTAGGATCTAAAAAGGTGTGTCATTTATGCAAATTTTCAACAATTACCACTTTATTTGAGATTTTGTTTCAGAATATTTTAATGGGTTCGTATGACATGGAGATATTTAAATAATAAATTACACTCATTGCGCAATTGTTTTAATCTTTTACGATTCAAACAGTAAACGAGCCCCAAAGACTTTAGCAAAATTCATCGAAAAGACTCATTACATACATGTATTGTGACCTCACCAGGAATTGAAATCGAGTTTCTTGGTATGAAAAGCTAGTTATCCCCTACTAGGGAAAAGGCAAAAAACATTTTTTTTTTTTTATACATTTATTTATGAAATACGTACATTTTTAAGGGCCGGTTGTTTTAAGTTGGATTAAAGTAAGCGTTCTTTTAAATCGTAGATTTTTACGTTCTCCACCAATCAGATGATCCGTTTTCGTAAAAATCTATGCTTTAATCGACCGCTTACTTTGATCGAACTTGAAACAACCGGGCCTAAGACATATTTGAAAATAATATTTTTGGCAATTATTTTTATTTGCATGAGGTGTACATTACAATAGATATATGTTTGGCGGATAAAGTATGTGTAGTATACGTATTCTGAGAAGAAAATGTTCACCCGTCAAAAGATATCTTCTTGTGTCGGGACTTGACGTGTATTGTGTGAGTGGCGCATGGTTTGTGTGATGATTCAGTAGAGGCAAAGCGAGTAAATGGATATTGGGTGTAAATTATACTCACGATTAATAGTGGTATTTTATTGGCACAAAATTACAGAGGTGGCGTTGAGCACAGAAAATATTGCTCGCAATGGCTACGCTGGTTGGCGATAGAGTGAAGGTACCTAATGGCGGCCGGGATCTGGTTAGCCGCATCCAGCTCCTGGCTGGTGGGAGCTGGCTCGGTGCGTGCGGCTAGAATCGTGGCTGCTCTGGACCACCACACTTGCAACGCATGATACATATAAAATACAGCATGTACACTGTGCATCCTATACAAGAACGCTCTGTTATAAATATATTTTGACTATTAAAAACATATGAACGTGGGACCTGCATTGGGATGAATATCCCACGTTAAACACACTCTCAAATCGACTCGTTGTTTATATTATCTCTTGGTTCATTGACCGTAGATAGCTTTTGTTCTCTTCATCTATAAACTAATTGTTATCGATCCTTTGTAGCCTTTGTCTCCTTTGTAAGAGTAATAGTATAAAATCAATGAGCCAGCTGGAAGATGTGTCATTGTCATTTTAATCCCGTATCATTCATGTCACTCTGTATCTGTTTAAACTGTTAAATATACATTATCATAGTTTGTTATTTTCATGTGGTAAACATAACTTTTAAATTGATTTATCTTAAACCTGTATTATTCATGTCACTCTGTATCTGTTTAAACTGTAAAATATACTTTATTATAGTTTGTTATTTTCATGTGGTGAACATAACTTTTAAAATGATTTTTCTTAGTCCTGTATTATTCTTGTCACTCTGTATCTGTTTAAACTGTAAAATAAACATTATCGTCAGTTTATTATTTTCATATGGTGAACATAACTATTAAATTGATTTTTCTTAACCTGACGGGAAATTTCAATTCACTGAGAAAGAAAACAGTGCTATTGGAGGGTAATAGCTAGATGAAAAAACATATGATGATGCTTTATATGAACAATTTAAGCAATGGTTGGCTAAAATATCATACACAAATGGTCATTTAGCAGTTTTTAAGAAACCACTATATCATAAGTGTAAACGGAAA
Source organism: Agrypnia vestita (assembly GCA_016648135.1). NCBI lineage: Eukaryota > Metazoa > Arthropoda > Insecta > Trichoptera > Phryganeidae > Agrypnia > Agrypnia vestita. The sequence goes on along the minus strand of JADDOH010011082.1, from coordinate 24,055 downwards.
AAAAATAGTGTGTATTCATTTATGAAATACGATATTCTAGTGGTCAGCAACCGGCGTCGCCCGGTATTCAGATTCTGTATAATTTTAAATAGGGATTAAGAAGGATCAAGGTGCCATTGCTTGGTGCGGTTTCTAAATGTCTAATAATGACACAAGCTAAATTGAGTTCAAGCTAGGGGAGGATGATTATTTTTTTCTCAGGATCCTAGAGTGTAAATAAATGAAAAGAATTGCGGTAGTGTTCAATATTATACACATCTAAAGGGTGGGGAGGAGAGGAAAGGAGAATGGCGCCTGTTTTTTTGCGCAGGATCCTAAAGATTAACTTAGCAAAATTTGGATTGGATTTAATTCAATATAAAATACAATAATTTTGTACCTTGGGGAAGAAGTGGGTGACCAGGATGAAAGAGAATGGCACATATATGATAAGCAAAGGTTCCTAAAGAGTACCTATCCAACATTTTGCTTAAAATGGTGTATGATATTATAGATAATACATTCAGTCCTGTGCACGGGATGTGTAGGAATCCTATACAAAGGACTCGTAGCTAGTAGAAAAAAAATAAGGGGAGACTTTTTCATTGAATTATAAATCGAAAATATTCTTTACACTTAGATACTTTACACAAATGTCAACAGTTGAGGAGATAAGTGACATCAAGGTTTGATTTTTTCCCAATATTTCTGACCCATCTTCTATGAAACGTCTGAGTATCATAAAAGTGACCTGTATCCAATATTAAAAATTCATTCGCTTCGATACACGTAAAATAAGATGATTAAAACCATGCAGAAATTTGAACGAGATTTTTTAAGGGATGTAATAATTTTGTTTGACTTGAATCAAAGCGAATGAATTTGAAGTATTTGGTATAAGTTATTTTCATGATACTCCAACGTATTACAGAAGATGAGTCAGAAATGTAGAAAAAAATGCGAGTATCATTTCCTTTACTATTGACATTTCACCCAATGTGAAAGAATATCGAGGTTATACTAACAGGAAGTCAGAATTTGATGATTTTCTGTTTTAAATGAGAAAATTTGTGTTTTTTTACTCTACATCTTGATATGACGCAATTTGTTTAAGGATGTCTAGTTTTCAAGTTGAAGTTAAAGTATTAAGTCATGTTGATATTTTTTTTTCTGACGCAAATCACCAAGTCTTATTATATTACAATGCTTTTTGTTAATACAATTTTCGTCGCTAGATGGTGCCGTAGATCATTATTCAAATTAAACTTTAAACCAAATTTAATACTGATCTGCAAAGTGATATACTGATTAAATTAGAATAACCTAGTCTCGAAGAATAAAACTTATCTAAAAATTGTACTCGTTAGAAGGAAAAATCATAGAAGTATATTTACTTACTTACCATCATGCCGTTTCCCCGTGGGGGTAGGCAGAGAGGATAGAGCGCCACACTCTTCTGTCCTGACATACAACTCTCGCCTCATCCACATTCATACATCTTCGCATACAAGCTCGCCGGTTGTTGAGGCTTCTAACGGGACCATCTTCCAGTATCTGGTTGATCTAGTCATGCCACGTCTTCCGCGGTCGCCCTCTCTTTCTGGCGCCATCAACACTTGCATTATATATCTTTCTTATCATTCTTTCCTCATTCATTCGCTCAACATGCCCAAACCATCTGAGCGACCCTTTTTCAATTCTATTAATTATGCTAAGATCAGCCTTATATTCATTCTTAATATCTGTATTCTTTACTCTATCATAAATTGATTTGTCATACATACGTCTGAGGGATCTCATCTTCACTGTATTTACTGCTGATTATATTGTTAAAGGCTATTTTTTTTACGTGTTTGTATTATGTTTGTGGTAGGTATGTTTTTTCGATTTATTTAATGATAAATTTTGTGTCTTATGCAAGAGTGGGGAAGATGTGCCTTATCGACTCTTTGCACCCCCAAGCCGCCTAGGCTAAGCTAACGAAAAAGAGGGCGGAGGTAATTATTTTTTTCGTTTATCATATCTTTGCTCACACATTAAGCATTAAGATGTTATTAAATATTAGTAGTATTTAATTTTAAATAAAAAAAGATAGTAACAACTTATAAAATATTTTTTATACTTTGTATTATTTATTGTTCATAGTAAATTAAAAGATATTCTTTTATCTTTCTATAGTTTATGCAATTGCCTATTTTTTGTATACATCTAGCTCATTGATTTCAAATAGTATATAGTAATGTGGGTGCCCAAAATACAGTTTTCTATGATACAAAAAAAAATCAAAGATTCAAAATGATTCTTCGAGTTTGATTGCTTTAAAATTTTTAAATCTCTTTGAAAGCGATTATCTTACAACTTGTTTTTATGACTTCTGCCAGTATATCCTCGATATTCTCTATTCAAAATTGAATCAAGAAGACATTATCGAAATTCTTGCTACTTGTTACGAGACACCCTGTATATGTTTATGTATCATATTTTATTTTTTATTTATTCATAAAATCCTTGTTGTACAATTTATTTTATACATGAATATATGGATCATAATAATGTATATAATTTTATTTACACTATTACTTATCTAAATACACATATTTTAATTATGTTTTTTGGATTGCTACTACTCAACTAGGCTTAGCCTGTGCTAGAGAAGCTAATTGTAAACGTGTTATTTGTAATAGTTTGTCAACACTAATGTATGACAAGTTGTAGAAGTTATATCCAAACACATTTTCACCAGTACACATATACTTAAATTAATTAAGATATATTTTAACATATGTTTATAGGCGCAATAAATTAACTGTTATTGAAACTTCATTTGAGATGATAATTTCCAGATGTTTAGTTCCGCGCTTCTCTCAAATGATCTAACTTTACTAAGCTAGCAACGAATATTCACGACAGTTGACCAATATTACGTCGCAGTTTACGTATTTTAAAATTCATTTTCAAATACGTATAATGTAAATTCATAAACATGTATGCATTGTAATTTGGGTATGTAAAAGACAATACAATTTAAAATAGACAATAGAGATACTAAAAAGCGGGTTATACTCACGTGTAATTTAATGTACGGTGGAATTGGTGAAAGTTGCATTGTGTAAAGTGATCACTTAAGCCAGCTCGTACAGGTGATAATCCTTGGGCCACCCTATAAAAACTTCCAAACACGTTTCCCATATAGATAGCTTCGTATCTGCAAGATTTATCATTAATAATTATTCTTCTGTGGACAAAAATAGAACATATATTTATAGAAATAGAAATCACTATTATATATATAAATAAAATTAGTAAGTTTCAAATAGGTAGACTACATTTAAAAGCTTGATTCATATTTTAATAAAGACAAGAAAGTACTCCAAAGAAGGGACGATATCTGTCGATATTTTTAACAGGGAAATATTATTTGGTATAAATAAGGAATTTATGTGTCACTCAAAACAAATTTACCGAATATTATGCCTTGGCGTGCTTAATGGGGATATTTTCTTTTTGTTTTTATTGAAAGAGGTTTTTACTTGCGAAGCTCTTCGCCGATTCGGAAATCGAAGACAGTGTCGTCGATCATCATGAAGTTGGTTACAGGCCGTGACCTGCGGGGAATTATGAGTAATATCCATCCATCCTTCTTCACTGTCTCATCTATTATTAAACCAACCTCATATTTAGTTACTAAGAACTTCGTACTCACGCAGATTAATGCCTCTTGAAAAGCCATTTGATACAAGATTATAGTTTTTATTAGCGTGTTTTTTTTGTTTAACCTTAAATAATAAAATCGATGAAAATATTATTTTCTCAGAGATTTTTTCTTTATTCTGTCTACTACGCTACAGTCTAGTGATGGTAAAAACCATTGTTTTAACCGGTTACACAATAACCGATATCTGAGAATGATTATTTTAATAAGCGGTAACCGATACTGACTACTAGATAACTTAGAAGACCAACAAGCACACAAACGTCATGTACATCACTAAACGAAAAAATACATGCCAATGAACCTACACAACTACATGGGCACTCAAGCATTTTAAGCCCACAATGTATCTACAACAGAAAGCAAAACTTTTGTTTGTCTAATAAATCACTGGTACCCTTTTCGCGTCAGGAGACACCATTCCAATTGAAATAAAATTTTCGCGGCCTACAAAAGAATCCTTATGTAACTGTATCCCTTTTCAGAGTCTTAAATTTACGTTTTTCTTTGTAATAAAAATTTTCTCTAATATCATACATAATATTCATTGTAAATTATAAAAACCAAAAATGTTGACAGGCATAGTTTTGGCTCCTAAAATAAACTGAAAATGCGTTATAGTTTATGTTAGTAGTAAATTAAACACAATTTAAATTTGATTGAAAATAGTCTATGTATGGATTTTTTAATCTGATTTCATTTGTCATAACAATCCTTCATAAAAGTACTGCTCCTAATTTTACAAAAAACTTTTTTCCAGATTCGATATACTGCGCTATAGATTTAATTTAATTTTCAATAAGTACATGACCTGTCTCTGACAAAAGTAAACTGGAAAATTTTGCATCTTAGTTATGGTGAAGAAGCTGTATGGAAATGGACATGACGCGACAAATGCCTACAGACAAACTGTATATACAGTTTCGTAGGATGTGTTTTAATAATATTGATACAGATAAAATAAAAAATAATAAAATAAAAAATTTTTTTTACAAAATAATTGGAGGAGTGTATACTCATGTACGCGCGATATAAGTTATACTTCTTTGGCGTGGTATTTACATATTAGTAATTAATATGATAATACGATGTCTAGGAAGATGATAAATTTTGAAGTGGTACAAACATAACTATTGGTTCGTGAGACGTCAATTGATGCGACGAATTAAAAAACGTGTGCATTTTCAAAAAAGGTTCAAGTGTCTACCCAATTTCATGTTATATCAATTTTTGGCTTAAAACGGTTCCGTATTCAAAACAATACAACTTGAATGTCGTATGAATGAATGTGTTTTTTATTTTGAAAACGAATACACGACAATTACATCGCTTTTGCAAAAACATCGACGGTAGCATGAAATCCTAATACGAGCCAAAAATCGAAATTCAATAAACATATCTCATTTTCAAATCAAAGACGAATCATTCGCCAGCTTTTGATTTGAAAATATTTATGATTGGTACTTGATTCAAAATGTTCGACAATATAAATTCTAAAATTAACACTTAATTCAAGTGAATAATTTTTGATTGTTTAATGGGTGCACGCGCAATTATGGTCTTGCATTTCCGCTACACGCTGCTTCTCGCTACACGCGTTTCCGTTACAATGCGCACGCTGCATCTGCGCAATTTTCGTTACATTACATTTTACTCTCAATGCATCATAAGAAGATAAAATGTTAAGGATCTCGGCATTAGATTTGTGAGCAACCTGTCATTTCACGACCACATAGAAGCGGTCAGTGGTAATGCATTGAAAATGTTAGGATTTGTTCTGCGTACAGCCAGGGTTTTCGAAAATACCCGCGTACTAAGAACTCTTTACAACTTCTTGGTGCGAAGTAGACTCGAGAGTGGCTCGATGATTTAGGGGCCACATTAGTTTAAGTACTCACTTATGGTAGAGAATGTACAAAAAAACTTTCTAAGATATCTCTACATGAGACAGTACGGGCATAATCCTTGGATTTACTCAACCGAGTTCCTCTAGGACATATAGTATGCTTGGCTACAACAGTTTAGAGACTAGAAGGAATGTGTATCTGATTAGGCATTTCTATCGATTGTTGCGCGGTCCTTCCTGGGTTTCAATCCATGGTTTGCAGCAAAGCACATCTCTTTCTCTATTACACTTGGTCTCCGGCGATCCTCTTCAGCTCTGTGTAGGAGGCACAATTCATATCTTGGCACACTTGCTCAAGATATTCACGGTGAGGGCGCCCTCTGGCAATCTTTCCCTCCAGTTGCGCAGTATTAACGATAATCCTGAAATTATGCAGAGCATTGGTTTGTATGTTCCCGATAATTACCTAAGACAGCGTCAGCATAGGTTGTTTCACATTCCAATATACAGGACCAACCTACCAATGGTTACGCCTGTTGGAAGAGCTACTGCTATGCTGAACAATATTACTCTGGATATTGATCTGGGTAATCCGAAAGAGGATTCTCCTACAACTTTGATGTGAATGATTTTATATATGTTTAATATTTGCTTTTATTTATATATGCTTATTATTTATAAAATTTACGAATTAAATTTTGTATTTGTAATGTAAATGTTATATAAAAAATAAATAAATTGAATTGAATTGAAACATAATTTTATTTTATTTAATAATAGTTTGATATATACACACCGAAGTGACACTAAAAACTAATTAAAACAATTAATCATTCAATCACCAAATTTCTCCCTAAAATTTAAGGTTCCAAGGGTGGTGTAACCAATTAATTCCATACACGTTGACGTCATATTGTATACGAGTATGTATTTCACTACAATATTAGTCTCGTATCTATGTATGAAACCGAGAACAATGTCATCAAAACTGATTTAGTTCTCGAACTTGTGTTATATTTGAACTGGCTTTTAATATACAATCATTTGTTCTCAGTGTACAATATTAACATGAAACAACGCTCTCAAACTCATGTTGCTAGTCTACTCAGAAAGTTATTAGCCCTATTAAATCAGGGACCAGCAGAAAGATGCTTACTGTTACACTAGTATAAAAACATTTAATGTACATAGGTAATATAACTTCGAAAAGGGGATATGTTTAGGTCGGAGTATAACAGGTAACCGGGGTATGTGCTTTGGCCACTGTAATTTAATACTAGCTGTAATCCGTCAAAAATGACGGTACTTTTACGTGCCGGTTTCTAAAGAATAAGTTTTTACTTAAAAATAGCTGACACCCATGAAATGGTAATAACGACTTTAATCAAAATATTTTAACACTTTTTTATATTTTCTCTGCCAGCAGTTAATGGAACCCACTATTTTAAAATGGCTATTATGCGTGCGTAAAACTGTCGATTGTGCGTGCGTAAAACTAACGTGACAACATAATTAAATAATAAAACGAGAAAAAAATTTCCGGTACCGGAAATCGAACCCGAGCCCTCTAAGTGAGAGCCAGATATCCTAGCCACTACACCATATAGAAGATGCAATTGATTGCGGAGAAAATGTTTATAAAGCACTTAGTAATATTATAGATATCTCACAGAGACGAAATTATATTTTTTTATGGGAAAGTAGGTACGGAAGTCTTTAGATATTCATAGGGCTTACGACCTATACGGCTGGCTTAAGTGATCACTTTACACAATGTAACGTTTACCATTTTCACCCATGATAGAATACCATGTCTATCAAATTTTTGACAGTTGTATATATTTAAATTTTACAACCTGTTTTGTATATGTGTTGTAATAATCATTAGCGCGACCGCCAACCAAAGCTTTTTCATTTCCCTTAAATACACAGATGTCACTAAAGCCATATTTATTATTATGATTAGATTTTTTAGCAATACTCTTTATATGTGTAATGAGATTCTTCCGAATCATTTAATCACAGAAAATATATTTTAGAAAATGTGTTGTGCGCTCTATAATTTTTTTTTGGGTACAAAAGATTCGCGTCTTTGCGTTCTATATGTAGTCTATATTTGAAGGTCACATGAGTCTGCTTGCCCGGGGTTCAAGCCCCATTTCCGGCCGTTTAATTTCGTTTTTTTAGCCGTGAATTAGAACAAAATTACGGACGTTAGGTTGGAGACGGACAGATAACGAGACAAAGTAGATCACCTAGTTTCCCTAAAGTACTTCGCCCGAGGTCTGTAAAGAGATTGAACTGGAAACCATTACACAAAAATAAACCGCGAATAAGCATTTTATGCTAGAAACAGAGCAGCCAAGCAAAAATACTGTTTGTGGATCGTACAATTGCAACTTAACAAACTTATTGAATAAACATGATGCGAGATTATTCTATTGACGGTATATTTGGGTCTTACGATAGTGGCCCAAAAATTCGAAGGTGCATTTAACTACGTACAGTTACTGCGAACTTTTGAAGATATGAAGATATAGAAATATCGAGTAAGCGACTAAAATAAAACTATTTTGGTCCAATTGTAATCAATACTGGAGACTTGGATGGTTTATAATAGCGACAAGTCTTAAATACTCGTTTAAGCCTTCGATATTTACTGCCAGAGAAGGTTTTTATTTTATTTATTCTTTAAATAGGTAATGCAAGAATTTATATTACCTAATCAAAACACAATTACATATAATTATTACGAACTTCATTCAAATGAAAGCAGCACATATTTATTACCTTTATTTCAGGCGTGTTCTAGTGTAATGCTAATAATTCGGAAGAATCTCGTTACAAATATAAAGGATATTGCTAAAAAATTCAATACAAAAAATAGATATCTTACAGTGATGTCTGTGGTCATTTAATTGAGGGGAGTGATTATTGCAACACATATACGGAACATTTCGTAAAATTTAAATATAAACAACTTATGGATAGACAACTGAAGTGCAAAAATTATTTTATAAAAACTTTTAAATGATTAGATGGAATGCAACATGTTCAAGTGAAATCATATATAAGTCCACGCAACATTATGTGTGGAACTAAATTATTAAGATAAATAAATAAATAAACAGCTTCCAAAAATTTGATATACATGGTATTCTATCATGGGTGGAATGGTGAACGTTGCATTGTGTAAAGTGGTCACTAAAACCAGACATACGGTAAGTCGTAAGCCCTATGAATACCCAAAGACGTCCATACCTACTTTCACGTAAAAAAAAATTGTTTCGTCTCTGTGAGATATCTATAATATATATTTATAACCTTACTTCATTCCACTGTGCATGATTGAATTTCGAGATCTTGCTTTCGTTTAAAAATCTAAATATGTAATCATCTTCCATGTTTTCTTCTTGTGTATTGGACATGTTCATGTTGTTTTTTTTTGTATTTTCTAAATTAAGTATTCAAAAGTGTTCAAAAAAATATTACATTTAAATAGATATAAAATTAATTTAGTAATTAAATTTAATCATTCACGTACGACATGAACAGTGCGACGTTTTTTTTCAAAGAAGTTTCGGAGTTCATGGAATGAAAAAGTGGGCATATCGATATTTTTATATCTCACCGGAGAGGAAATTAGAGAATAAATAAAAACATACAAATGTTTATAAAATAACGCCATGAACCCCAACATCGACATATTTCATATGACACAACCTCAGTTTATGAGAAAAATTATATCACACGGAAATCAAACTAAACAAAAAAATTTATTGCCACAAAGACGGGGGTATACATTTTTTGACTTGGTTGACCTGGGAGCCTACGTGCCTATTATGTCGTGCGGAGATTGTGAAATTCGATCATCTGGTAGTCGCATATTGTACTATACTTATATTGTATAATGTATTAATGTTTTTACTGTAAAATGTAACCGTACTGATCAACTTGTCCTAAATGATTATTCATTAGGGTCATTCTGACCTGTCAATAGTCTTTAAATTAAAAATAAAAATAAAAATAAAAAACTACTCGAGAAAAGAAAACATGTGGCCGCGGCGGATTCGAGAACTCTTATGATTCTCGGACATCGCCTTCCGACACGTTCTAGAACATCCTTTCTTTTCAGTCGATGACGACTCAGTAGTTTGTCAAGTTTGGCAAAACCACTACATTCGTTGCGTATTTGGCAGTTGATTATATTATTCGCCAAATTTATTAATTAGCCTAGTAAATAATGTTTAACGCTCAGTACTTAGGTCACAACTAAGGGTGAAAAAGATATTAAAAAGTGTCATAATGGAGTATGCTTGTGTTTCCTCTGGCTGGGGAGTCAGTTGTGGGAGTAAACTGGAACCAAGACACGTGGAGATGCATTACGAGCCGTGTCACATCTGAGGATAATATATTTATGTTAGGGAGGAAAGAATGAATATGATACAAATTTTAAATCACTCAAGGTTCTCCTACACTTTACTATAGCTAGACCGCATTCAAAAGATTGTGCGCAAAAAATATGTATGTTGTTATGATGCAAAAAATGAACACAAAATAAGTTTTTCTAGTAAGTAAGAAACATTTTTTAAACAAAAAAAATAATATTTTTTCGGAATATCATATTGAGGCTTGTAATACGGGCTTGCCACACAGCTTTCCTCCGCTTTCTTCTTACAGGACAAAGCTAGGGAATGGTCTCTTGATTATGGTCGACCAATAACAAAATAAAATCTCCATTCTCACTCGAAACTAGAGAAGGAAACTTTTTTAAACCGATAGAGAGATCTTTAACCAATAAAACTGTAGTGAAACTACACAATGTCCTTATCTTCCATCTCATCATATTGCCTTTATCTATTTTACTAACTTAATGTTTATTTAAGTTTGGAGATTAAGATCACAGATATTAAAATAAATGATTTAATAACTTTTTTTAATCTATTGCATTCCTTAAAATAAATTATGATACAATCAAAAAATACGATCACCCTGAAGTACCCACACATATAAGTATACAGGGTGTACCAGAGCTAGCAGTAGAAACTTGGCCGGTAGATTCCTGCCTATGTTATGAGTCTAAAATGTTCAATCAACCACGACCTCATATCAATAGTTATGGAGATATGCGGTATCAAAGATTGCATTTTTGTTTCAATATTTATGACTTATTTTTTGCAAAAAGTTGAACCATCATCAAAGTAACTTATATCGATTATGAAAAATTCATTTGTTTCAATACAACCTTGTAAAAAAAAACTTTTTTCAATGTTCGCAAGGTTTTTATGACTTTTATTATTATGTTATGTTTGTTATTATTACGTTATGACGATATTAACGACTTTTATTAAAGCGAATGAATTTTTCATAATCTACATAAGTTACTGTAATGGTAGTTCAACTTTTTGAAAAAAATAAATCGGAAGCATTGAAAAAAAATGCAAACTTTGATATTGAATCTTCAAGTTTGTGTTTACTGGGGTATTATGCCGTGTTGTTACGACCTTTCGGATCCCATTGCAGGGTCCACATCAGTCCACGTCAGCCCTGATGATGGACCCTGCAATGGGATCCGAAACGTCGGCCCGAAAGGTCGTAACAACACGGCATAATACCCCAGTAAACACAAACTTGAAGATTCTGAGTGGCCGTGAAAACCTAAGAACATTCTTTGATATTGAATATCTCTATAACTACTGATATTAAGGCATGGTTGCTTGAACATTTTAGACTAACAATATAGGCAGGAATCTACCGGCCAAGTTTCTGCTGCTAGCTCTGGTACACCCTGTACACCATGTATGTATTGTAAGCGTATTACATTGTATATGTATAAGGTGATGTTCCGAAGTGTCACGTGTGAGTAATATTCTCGCATGAAGGGATCCTTCAAAACCCGATGTGTTTTATATGTATATATATATAGGGAAAATGTGTGAATGGGTCAGCATGACGCGACGGAGGCTCGGGAGACAGCCCGAAGGTTTCGCACAAAGCGAAGGGAATGTACATAAAAGCCTACATGAGCTGTTCGGTAAAAACCTACATCAGAATCAGATTCTCCAGTCGGTGTCGATATAATATTTTAAAAAATATACTCCAGTCATCGTAGTAGCAAAGAAAATATGTGGAGCGAGTGTTGAAGGAGCAGGAATAGACGGCGTCCGCGAAAGACCTGGCATGATCCGATACAACAAATAGTACGTTCCATATGACCAAACCGTTGATATAGGTAATTTAAAATTCATCGTTTGCGCATGATCCTAAAGAATAATTTTTTAAATGGTATTAGGGGGATAGTGCTTATGTTAAGGTCCAAAAGTACAACCATGGAAAATTTGGAATGGATTGCATCCATATAAAAATGTTGATGTCCTTCCACATTTTGCATTCTATTTTTTTTTTTATATATAGATTTTTTATCATAGCATATCAATATTTATGGAGATATGCAATACCAAAGTTTGCATTTTTTCAATATTCCTGACTTATTTTTTGCACAAAAAAACAATCATTACGGTAACTTATACCGGTTATTCATTGACTTCACATTTGCGCATGATCCTAAAGAATATATTTTTAAATGGTGTTAGGAGGATGGAGCCCATGTTAAGGTCCAAAAGTCCACAACCACGGAAAATTTGGAATGGATTGTATCAATCTAAAAATGTTGAAGTCATTTCTCATTTTGCATTCTTTTTTTTATATACAGATTTTTTATCATAGCATATCAATAGTTATGTAGATATGCAATACCAATGTTTGCATTTTTTCAATATTTCTGACTTATTTTTTGCACAAAAAAACAATCATTACGGTAACTTATACCGGTTATTCATTGACTTCACATTTGCGCATGATCCTAAAGAATATATTTTTAAATGGTGTTAGGAGGATGGAGCCCATGTTAAGGTCCAAAAGTCCACAACCACGGAAAATTTGGAATGGATTGTATCAATCTAAAAATGTTGATATCCTTCCTCATCTATTTTTTTTTTATATAGATTTTTATCATAGCATATAAATAGTTATTGAGATTTTTGCTGTTTGCATTTTTTTCAATATTTCTGACTTATTTTTTGCACAATCATTACGGTAACTTATATCGGTTATTCATTGACTTCACTGAACTCAAATAGAATTACAATAACCTTGTATATATATTTTTTAAATTTGGAAGATTTTTATCATTTTATTCTATTGTTATGTTATATTATTATTGTTATTTTATCATTTTATCTAATTCTATACATTTATTGTATTAAGGCGAATAATTTTTTATAATCAATTTAAGTTACTGTAATGATAGTTAAACGTTTTGCAGTCAGAAATATCGAAAAAAATGACTGATAAAAAAAAAAAAAAAACTTTGATTCGGCCATGGTTATCTTAACATATTCGACTTATTATAAAGGCAGGAATCCACCTGTAAAGTTTTTGCCACTAGCTATGAGACACCCTGTATTTCCTATAAACTCTCGAATTCAGTACATATATATATTCTAAATAGGATATCCGTGGTGACTGATTTCAAAACATTTTTTCTTCATATTGCTGCCTTTACTTTAACACCCCTCAAACATTAAAATGCACATATTATGAACAATAATTTTAAATGAAAGTAAGTTCTAAGAATACAGTTACTGGAATTTGTCCCCAAAAGGATGATTATATAGCAAATATGATTTATGATAAGAGTTAAAAGTTAATAATATTGATTTTCAGGCACATTCTGGTACATATGTTTAATAATTCGAAAGAATATCGTGTCTACGTAAAAACGAATATTGCTGAAAAAATCCACTTTAAAAAATAAAATATAGCGGTATCATTTTACCAGTTACGAAAGTTATGCATATTCACTTGTTAATGAGAAAAAAAATCAACAGGTGACATATAAATTTCTTTCAAAAAAATTTGATATGTTTATGTTAATTTATATAGCGCCGTTTTTGCGAAAGAGAAGCTTCAAAGGCGCTTTACTGGTGCGACATCACGAAAAAATTAGTTTTTAGGCTCTTCTTGAAGAGTTCCTGGTTCTCCATAGATCGCAGCACTGGAGGCAGCTGATTCCACATAGCTGGGCCCGCAAAGCTGAAAACACGTTCCGCAAACTTGGTGGCTCCAGGTCTCCTTGGTACTACTGTAACGTATCCACCTGTAGACCTAAACTAAATACCTAACTATAAAGTTTAATAATATAAGTTTTACGAAAAGCCCAAAGCTTGAGACTTTAAGCTACCGCATCGAGCTTTATTACAACTTTTGAGACTTTTAAGCACACACTTTATGCTTTAAGCTACTAGATAAAAACTTAAGTCGAACTTAGAACTTCGGAAGTATATTTACATGAAAGCTAATATTATTTTTTTTTTTGTTAAGAATTTATATTTTCAAAATTGGCCAGTCGTGATCTATCTAGTGGTTAGGAAAATTCCTCCTCCGTTGTGTCCGTAGCTATCCAAAATTCTTTTGATATGTGGTGAGATTCGTATTCTTATTAACGCGACTAGACTAATATAGATCGAATTCTTACCTAACTATGGAAATAACAAACGCACGTAACTAATCCGTACTCGTCCTTCTAGAAACCGCTCTAGAACTCTACAGTTTCGCCTATATGAGAGATAGCCGATATCGTCCACGTCCGGAGTTGGCCTAAAAGCCAATTATATGCGGCGTAGCCTAGGAATAAACGCTAGTAGCAAAACTCCCTTACATTGAACCGCCATAACTATAATACCATCGGGGTTAAAATACTGTAATATAAAACAATACAATCGTTGCCAAGTTAACGGCATACGCTAAAGATTCCGCCCGCATTGATTATCAACATCTCATAATAGCAGCTTAGAACAGTGTCAGCACAACCACATGCGGCACCCATTTATGACAGATTTACAAGATATAATAGCATACGTTATATTCAAAACACAAGTAAGAAACCTACCGATAGCGTGTCTCACGTTGTCCAATCTGCTCAATCTGTTCATAGTACATAGTAGGGGAAGACAAACATATATATATTCACAACAACTAGGCGCAACAGAGGCTCAGGGCAAGCTTTGTCTGACATTATCGCAGCCCGAGATTCTAAGGGAATGGAAGATACAGATTTGTAAGTGAAATTTAAGAAGTGTCTAACCACTTCTGTTCAAACGTGGATTCTAGATGCCCCCCCCCCCCTGTAGGGGGGAGGGGGATGCGGCCCCAGAGCATCGCCGCATCCGGTGGTTAACTCCTGTTTAGACATAACCTCCCACACTAAGCTGCAGACCAAGATCAAGCCGAGACTCTATTGCTCCTGCTGGAATCCCTCGAAGTCCTCGCTTCCCGGCGACAAACATATCAGGAAGAAATCCCGCGTCTGATATTAAGGTTTGTATATTATCCCGCGGGGCAGTCAAATTGACTGGTGTATTATGATGAGGATCCCACGTTGCGGCTACATGAGCCGGATTATTATGATGTTTACTGCTGATTAAAGGGCTGAATGAACTAACTGGGTGACTGGAAAAGACTCTCCCTTGAGCGCGTCAGTCAGAGCCATGTTAGCATCGCCAAATATAGTTGATGTGATTGATCCCACGGTGTAGTCTTATTGACTAGAGATATTAAATGATGGTAAAACAGCATGATTATTACAGTTGATTGTGAAGTTCCTGATATGTTTCTCGCTGGCCGGGAAGGGAGAACCCCGAAGGTCTCTGTATACAGCAAGTTAGAAAAGGTGGTGAATGATGAGTATGATGGTGTTAGTAATGCCATCGCGCTCCTGAATGCGGTCCCGATCATAAAGTTGATTGTTAAACTGCTGTCAGATCTCGTTCATTAAAGCGGTCCCGAGCATAAGTGTTGATCGTTGAACTGCTACCTGCCTCTTATAATTTCTCGTTCATGAGGAACGTCCTATCTCGTCCTTGAGTACGGAGTTATTACATTCACATACATTCATAACCAGAGCCCGAGCTCGTCGCACCAAGGGGACTGAAAAGACGTGAGAGGTTCTTCCCCTTAGATGTTAAAGGGGTAACCGCATCAAGACCTTCAGACCATCCTGTAATTCTTGGCTTTAAAACCCAGTCACAACCGGGTAGATACAGTTAAGATGGCCCTACCTAGTCCCTGACCTAAGGTGTCTCCCCAATCTAATCAGACTCCGTAGCCGAGAACGCGCGCTCCGACATTCGACCCTGTCTTGCCACGCGAGTAGATCCAACTTCATCTTTTTCCACAATCGAAATTCAGCCTCCCAAGATCACGGGGCGTGAAAGACGTACGACTCCTCGCCTCCCGACCATGAAGAGACGAACTTCCCCATTCGGTTCTCGTTCATTATCCCATTTATAATCCCCGCGTGCCTAACCTTAAGAGTCTAGCGCCGGTAATAAGATCTCATTATGCTACTTTGGAAGTTAATATTGCGCAACCGGGCGAAACACCTATTTTCCGCGAACCTATTCAATTTGTAAAACGCAATAATATGTATTTATATATGTTAGTAATACGTTTGAAATGCAGAATGCACGTATGATGACCTCGCTTCTATCCTAAAGATAATTAAGATATAATCCCGACGTTACGTCCCGACATCAGTACTAATTTGTTTCCGCGTCCGTTACCGTCGAACTCTGAACCCACGTAATGAAATGAATAGTGACCATGTGACAATGACAAATTATATAGCACGAACATTCCATTTGTTACACATAAGAAAACATCAGGAATAAAAAATATCAAAGGTTCTTATCTTAGTTCTGTAGTTGGTCTGCTTCTGAGATGGCATCCTGATCCGAAGTAATATAACTCTCCAAAATTGAGCAATTACCAGCGCCTGTGTAGCCCTTCATTTCCCTTGTATATATATTTTAATATCAGCGCCTGTAAAACTGTATTAGATCCTAGAAACAAGAAAACTATTCCCTCTACGCCGAGCACATACAGAACATAAACCCCTTCAATCTAGTTCATCCACGGTTATGCAAAAAGCGAAAGAATAGTAATAGTAAAAGGTCCTTAACTGACAGAAGTTGAAGTTCTCTGCAAACTGCCCATATCTTCTAGTGGCGCCTGTGTATTCCAATAACAACTTTCCAGTCATGTATTTAACATAACGTCCTCCTTGTGTGTATGTGTGCTGCAATATCTGTCATCCAGTTAGTGATTCCCAAAATAGTGTTTTCCTTGTATATATATATACATATACATATACACATATATTTCAATATAAGCACCTGTGAAACTGTATTAGATCCTAGAAACAAGAAAACTATTCCCTCTACGCCGAGCACATACAGGACATAAACCCCCTTCAAACTAGTTCATCTACGCCGTACAGTGATATCACATGCAGACATAAACAATATAATTACAAGTATGCTTGCGTCCCGCCGACTGGACGCCTGTGTTTTCCAATAACAACTTTCCAGTCATGTATTTAACATAACGTCCTCCTTGTGTGTATGTGTGCTTCAATATCTTCCATCCAATTAATGGTTCCCAAAATAGTGTTTTCCTTGTATATATATTTCAATATCAGCACCTGTAAACCTGTATAGAATCCTAGAAACGAGAAGACTATTCCCACTACGCCAAGCACATACAGGACATAAACCCCTTAAAACTAGTTCATCTACGCCGTATAGTGATATCACAAGCAGACATAAACAATACAATTACAAGTATGCTTGCGTTCTCCCCCACATTGGTGGAAATATTCGCATTCGTATTCACCGAATAGTAGGCCTGATATTCGTATTCATGAAGGTAGTATTCGTTGCATCAAGGTTATTATATTTACAAGTATGTTCAAGTTCCCCCACCTTGGTGGAAATATTCGCATTCGTATTCACCGAATAGTAGGCCTGATATTCGTATTCATGAAGGTAGTATTCGTTGCATCAAGGTTATTATATTTACAAGTATGTTCAAGTTCCCCCACCTTGGTGGAAATATTCGCATTCGTATTCACCGAATAGTAGGCTTGATACTCGAATTTGTGAAATTAGTATTCGTTGCATCACTAATAATAATAAAATCATATAGATAAATAACTACGGTGACGCGTAAAAAATATGATATTACTTATATTAAATGAATAAAACAAAACAATCTGTCATATAAGTAAATAACTATGATGACTCGTAAAAATATGAAATTATTTATATTGAATGAATAAAATTAAACAATTTGTCATATAAATAATTATCGTGACTCGTAAAATATGATATTATGTTTATTGAATGAATAAAATAAAACATCTTCTCACGTTTCCACCTAATAAATAATAACGAATACAGAAAACAATAAAAGCAAAAGAAGCCCATTATTAGCCCTGACGTGTGGGACCTAATCTTCCCACTTCGCCCAAGCTGGGTTAACCGATTAAAAGGCGTAGCAATATATCGAAAGGTAATTATAATTACAGGTATGTTTGAGTTCCGCCACCTAGGAAATACGTAGATTTTTGATTTCAATATATTGTGCAATATACACTATGTTTATAAGATCGTCCGTTGACAAGTAGTTATGAACTTCTTATAAAATATTATTCCGCAGCAAATATTCAAAGAAATTATATTAACTAAAATATTTCTAACATCTTGGGATCGCATACGAAATTGATAATATCTAATGCCCTTTGTGAACAAACTCTTCCTCTCTGTAGTCAAATAAGCTGATGTTTATGTTTACTCCGTCTATAAATATGCCGTATCAACGTATAATATAACATGATATATATATTAATGAAGATAAAACAATTTCAATTAGCGTTGCAATGGAGCGAAACAAAGGAATATATAAAAACCAAAGAAGTCCAATTTTAATTATTCGTTACTAAGAGAATATATATATTGCGCCCCCTATTGCTATTCTCGTTAGCGGAGACTCAAAATGTTTCCTAAATCTTCCATCAGGTGTCAGTAACGTATATTTCTAAAATATATTTGACAATTTCATATATGGACCGGTTTTATAAGAAAAAATGAACTTAAATTTCCTTTGTAAATCAAGACATAAAGTAATTTTAAATCAAACTTATTACACTCAAATGAAACGCGCCACGTACTGCCGCTTACTATAGACCAATCCTTAGCGAAGGCTCAAACCCTTTCTTGATTCCCGCTAGGTGGCGGTAGAAACATTTCAAATATCTAATATTGAATGAATAAACAATGTCATATGAATAACCATCGCAATTAAGGAATATATACAATTCGAAACACGTCTTTATAAGAACTTGATAGGAACAAATCGTGTTTCAACGATTGCCTAATGATACGCAATACAAACATGTAACGAGTTCAAATAAACCACACATTCACGTTTTAATAAAATAAATATAAAATCCAGATGCATTTTTAAAATATATTGTTTGTAGGAAATTCCTCGCACGATTTGAACCTATATCACGCCTACAATCGTGATATCAAAACACATAATTAAATTCCGTATTATCCCCAAAATAATACAGATCATATAGAATTCCGTGTATTCAATCGCCAGTATAGATAACAAAGCATTCTTTAGCATAATAATACATCCGCCCTGAAGAACCTCTCGCACATTCCGAACCTCGCGACATTGAATATGCATAATTATACTGAATGTTAAAACCCACAAACAAACACGAAACACTCTACGTCAGTAAAGTATTCCATTTTAAAGCCTTTATATCTTTGGTAATATATGAATATCGAATTTAAATGATTTTTCATATGAACAGCGACAGAATTATATATTTCATAAGCGTTATGCAATAATTCACAGTCGCCACATTACGATTTCTTGTACATTAAATCCGAAGCGCGTATAGTAATAATTATCACTAGGCCCAAAATACGTAACAAAACAATCCACAGCATATATCAATAATTGTTACGATCCAGAAAGTTCTAAATTGAATACACGAAAAGGCAATAGAAATAAATAATATTGAAAATGCTTAGCTGTATCTTCGAGTGTTGCTGCCTCTGCGACTCTCTGATGGTATTTCCGTCCTCTCTCCACAAGAGCCTCCGGCCAACGTTGATGCTGAAGAAAGAAGGGCGATCCTCGAATTTGTATGGCTTATATAGTCTATATTTCTCGCCATTTTTGACTCCAACCAACGTGTAAAAAGCAAAGTCTAACTCAGAAAGCCGCTGATTCGTCGAATTCGTTCCGCGAATCCACGTTCGTGATAGGCTAGATTCGGTGCTCACGGCCCGCGTCTGTGATTGGACAATCTCGTTAAACAAAATAACATAAAGCCTGCTTTACACGCCCGCGTGCAAAAATAATAAAGCTCGTCCGTACTTATTTATCCGGCAAATATTTAATTATAGAGTATTTAACGGTTTGTGAAGCTTCTCTTTATTATAAACTTTAGCAGATAGATATTTTCGTATAATTTTTCAGCAATGTCTATTTGAATAGGCCCATATCGTTACAACACCTTAGAGAAAATCGCTTGGGTAAAGCCAAGGAACTTGGCTATCACGTCTGGAGGTCTTTTTGTGAAAAATCGGCAGTGGTGAAAATCGCGCGAAGATCTTCAATGAACGTGCAATAAGCACCCAATGTTATGATGTTATATTTTTTTTCTGAATGGCATCATCATAAAATGTGACCTTTCTATCAGAAAGGTCAATCCGTATATCCAGCTATTCTGGAGACAGCATTTTATACACTATTAATAATGTTTTCTATGATATATTTTCGTAAAATATACTATATTAAATGAGATAACGCTGCACGCATTGGTACATTGTATCCACAGCAGTCAGCATGCAAAATAGTCGTGAAAGTAACGATTTCACAAGAAAGGCAAAGACTAAACACAATTTCATTCGAGTTATTATGACTTATTTGACCCTAACCATGAACTTTATTCGTTCATTCTATATATTTTATAACTTGTGAATTATAGACAACATTGTAACGGAATGAAATTCACACTTTATCAAAAGTATTGGTGTAACATAAATAATTAAATAGTAAATATAAGACTACTATCTGTATTCTCTATTCGTCGGAAATAACGGTACTTTTACATGCCGGTTCCTAAAGAATAAGTTTTTACATATTTATAGCCGACACTTATGAAATAGTAGTAACAGTCTTATCAAAATATTTGATTTTTTTGTTTCCCCATCTCCGGCCGTTAAATTAGTGTTTTTTAGCCGTGAATTTGAACGAAATTACGGTCTTTACACGAAGTTACGGGGACAGACAGACAGATAGGCAGGCGGACAGACAACGAAATTATTTTATTTAGACACATACGTAATAATTATAAGAGTACGGTACATAAAAGTTAACAAAGAAGCGGCAATCTCCAGTGCTCTAAAATCCACCATTTGGAAGAATAAGGATATGGCCACCAAGAGCAAGATGAGAATCTATAAAGCATTCGTAAGACCAACTATGACATATGGAGTGAGGGATTGCGTGAGGAACACTAGAATAAGAGAGATAAGTGTGGCTGAGGACACTGTGCGATGGAGTAGACAGCGGAGGAGGGACTGGGATGGCCATGTCCAGAGAATGGACACCACCAGACTCCCTTATATCACTACATTATCAGCTTCATGGAACCCGTCCCCGCGGAAGACCTCCACAAATATGGAAGGATAGCTGGAAATCTACCTCAGGAGGCGCTATCCTCTGAAGAAAACACCACAAAGGTATATTAAAGGGAAGAAGAAGAAGGTTATAAAACCTGTAGGAATATAAAACACTTTGCTGTATGAAAATAACTGCCGAAATGTAGTTGCTGGGATAGACTGGGGTTTTTTGGATGAATGAACTTTTTGAGTTCTATAACTTCTCTATAGAAAGTATTTAAATATAATAAATAAAGTAGTTAAGGCAGCGTTCGTTAAAATCGCATCGATTGACTATTTTTTCGTCGACTTTCACGTCACCACGAAAAGCCCTTCTAGTTTAACGGGATAATATATGTATATATATTATCCCGTTAAAATAAAAGGTGAAAATTCCTCTGAAAATGGCCAAAATACGCGGGTTACCCTAGAAAATAATCCTTCATCTTTTATCTGTTTATTTTTTGTTGTTATTATCTGTATATTACTATTTACATATATAGCCTACGTCCATCCAGTCCATTCTAAATGTTTGTGAAAGAATTTTTGAAATCGGATGAGTAGTTTCGTTACCTCCTACATCCAAACTTACAAACTTTACATCTTTATATATTAGTATAGATTAACTATAAAATTATGTTATTATTTTTAAAATTAATAATTAATAATAAATTAAACATTAATTTTATTATTATATCTAATTAGTTCTTCGGATGCCCTCGTAGAGTTATCAGATTCGTATGGACTACCTAGGAATTTCATAAATTACCAGAAATATATAAATATTCTCATCCATGCATATTTTTTGACGATGTACGCTGCGTTATATCTTCATTTAAATTCATTAATAGGTTCGGCTTTTTCTTTACAGATTCCCGTTAACTTAAGGCATCTGATTACCTTAAGGGCGATTACACACTGCTGGAGATTTATGCGACATTTGAACTGAATATTTCCAACATGAACCTGTTTCATCTATGGCCACATTTCGAGACACGGAATATGTAAATTAAAAAAAATTCTAAGCAAAATAATGTTATCCGTACATTTTAATTAATTTTACAGTGTTCCCGGGTATAGGTAGGTACAGTTTAGAAGACTTTCATTATTAATGTATATTATAGATATCTCACAGAGACGAAACTGTATTAATTATGGGAAAGTAGGTATAGAAGTCATTTGGGTGTAATAGGACTTATGACCTATCTTTTTATGGTTGGCTTAAGTGATCACTTTACACAATTGTAACATTCGCCATTTCCACCCATGATAGAATATACCATCCTTACTTTCATTATACTAGGTACCTATCACACGTTCCATAATAAATGCCAAAAGTTTAAAAAATCAGTTTTACCAGGGGCTTTTTTATAGGCGAATAGTTAAATGATATTTTGTGTATGTTAGAATAGATAGACAATAGATGGATGGACAACAGAATAGATAGAAAAATAGACAAATGATAAATGATATAAAACAGAAGAAATTTATGAAAGAAATCAACTCTTAAATCAGCAGGTATCGTAAATTTCATTTTTTTTACGAAAATGATGAACAAGCGGTTCCGTTGAAAAGAGGCACTAGCGGTTGTTCGGACAAGGGATGAACTTCTATAAGTTCTATAGTCTTCTATAGTCCATACTAAGGCCCGGTTGTTTCAAGTTGGATTTAAGTAAAAGTTTGTTTGAAGCATAGATTTTTGCGGAAACGAATCGTTTGATTGGTGGAGAACGCAAAAATCTATGCCTTAAACGAAGATAAAATAAGGAATTCAATAATCAAAGAACAAACAAAAAACGAAGAATGTTAAAGTATCCGTCAGAAGGCTTAAATGGAAATGGACTAGACGTACAACCAAGGGAAGAGAGAAATGGTCAAAACCAATAATGTATTGGTTCACGAGAGACAAGAAAAGGAAACGAGGCAGGCCTTCTAGAAGATGGGTGGATGAGATCAAGGCTACAGCAGGTGGCGCGTGGACCAGAATAGCAAAAGACAGGGAGGAATGGAGGCAATTGGGGGAGGCCTTTGCCAAAAGGCATACAGACTGCAATGAAGTGACAACCTAACTTGTCACAAGCAAATCTTAAATGTTAATGTCTGAATAAAGGCTATTATTATTATTATAGACGTCTTACAGAGATGAAGCTCTGAATATGAGAAACGTGCCTGGAAGTCTTTTTATACGATGGCCTAGGGCTTACAACCTGTATGGACCGACTTAAGTAATCACTCTACATAATGTAACGTTCACAAATTCTATCGTTATTTGAAAGTTATATACATGTTCAAATCTGAGAATCTTTCGTTTATTTTAATGGACTATGCTAGAGACAACTGTAGTATTTTTTTATGTTTTTTACGCTTCAACAGGCCAGGAGGCCCAATTACAGAAGCGAAATACAACACAAAACACCCAGGCTTGAGTAAATCACGTAGATTAAATTTTAAAAAACACATAGAATCGAACCCGAAACTCTCGGTGTGGGAAGCCAGTGTTATACCCACTGCGCTACGAGGGCCGCATTTTTATAGATTTTTCTTGGCTGATAATAATACCTCTATATATTTTTTAAATATAGAAGTATCATTACCAGCTGCGAAAATCTATTAATCTAAAATATTAGGTCCTTACATATGAAATTGGCGTTTTGCCGTACTGGCAAATTTGATCTCAAATATTTTCTCTTTGGTTAGGAATTCCAAATCCAAATTTATACAGCTATTTACTCATGTATTTGTGTTTTGAAAATTATAATTCATTTGTTTTTTCCTCAATTGTTTTTTTCTTTATGTCACTCAGTTTACAAAATGAAAAACTTGAAATATCGCGTTATTTACGAGTACGAGTTCCACCGTGGCACCAGTGCTGCAGAAACGGCTCGAAGGATTAATGATGTGTATGGCGACGGTGCCGCAAAAGAAAACACA
>JADDOH010011081.1:0-96782 GCA_016648135.1 Agrypnia vestita | reverse complement strand
GGTGTACCAGAGCTAGCAGCAGAAACTTGGCCGGTAGATTCCTGACTATGTTATGAGTCTAAAATGTTCAAGCAACCATGGCCTAAAATCAATAGTTATGGATGTATGAAATATCAAAGTTTGCATTTTTTTCAATATTTCTTGCTTATTTTTTGAAAAAAGTTGAACTATCATTACAGTAACTTATATCGATTATGAAAAATTTATTTACTTCAATACAACTTAAATAAAATGATAAAACCTTGTAAAAAATGACATTTTTAAATTTTTGCAAGGTTTTTATCATTTTATTCGACGAATATAGTCAGGAATCTACCGGCCAAGTTTCTGCTGCTAGCTCTGGTACACCCTGTATATTTTGCATGAGTCATACAAAACCTCTCGGGGGTTGACCTACATTACACAGTTTTTGATGTTGTTTTTATATTCGGGTTTCGCTCTTCAAATATGAGATAAAGAAAAAACAAACATTATTAAATAATGTGTACGTAATGAATTATGTTGTTTAGAGGTAAAAGTTAGATAAACAAAATATGTATGTTTAATCAGTGGATAGCCCAGTAAAATTTGTCACCAAAGTTGTGTTAGGAAGTTTTATATTCTCTTAATTTTGCCTTATGTTCATTCTCACCTTTATCAATACAGTGATACCAGGCAGTTCCAAAACCTTACTGAAATAAAAAAGATTCTGAAGGCACCAAGTATTGATCCCGCCATCTCTCACCTACTAGCAAGTGATTTGCCATCTTGATATCATGGGTTGTGGTATCAAATTGTCATATAAATATATATAAATAAAAAATAAATATATAAAAAATTTTTTTTGGATTTATATGTAGATATTTTGGTATACAAACTTGAAATCTATATATTATACATTCATAACATAAAATTTTAATATTGAATTTTGTTTGAAAAATAATCCCACCTGGTGAAATTTTTGACAAGTTGAATTATTAATGAGCTTGATATATTTGTAAATGTATCCATCGGTAGTGCAATGATCGGTGTCATTCTGATACACAGAAGACTGGGGTTTGATTTCCTGCCGGAGAGATTATTATTTATGAATAATTTGTTCAAATCAGAAAACATTTTGTACAGCAGTATGATACATTGGCCACATTGTATCATAATGTAGTAATGTAAATAGCAGACTTAATTAAGTTATACATGGTGCCGGAAGAAGAAATTGAAACTGTATATGTTTTAATGTAAGGTGCATGACTTATTAAATAGTGACATTTATAAATACATAATTTGAACAAGCAAGGTGACGAGTGGAATCAACAACGCACTCTGGTGGAGATTTTTAATGTAAGGTGCATGACTTATTAAATAGTGACATTTATAAATACATATATTTGAACAGGCAAGGTGACGAGTGGAATCAACAACGCACCCTGGTGGAGAACTCCCTGAAAAATTCACTTTCAACGGTTCAAGTCAAAGTCGCCAAGTGTTGTGATGATTTGGTAAACCAGATAACAAAGTTGAAGAATACGCAGGATGAGGTACAAAATGGTTTCCAGCAGACACTCTTCAAATGGAGTTTGGAGTGTATGGGTGAGAATTCAATTGATTTTCAAACAAGCAGTTTTTTTTACTTCCAAAAATAAACACAAACTATAAAATGAGATTCTAAATGTGCTAAGATATTTGAAATATAATTTTTAATATTTCATAAGAGAGTATGTGCTACGTTTTTTAGCATTGGTACATTTTTATGAGGAAAAATTATTTGTATTGGATGGTAAAAATATCGAGCCGTATACCTAACCTGCACTTTATCATTGGAACTACGGTACATGAGTTTTATACAATACAATTAGATACAATATACAAAGGGTTAGGTACAAATTTTGTATTCAATGCGTAATTTAGGCTCATCCTCCTGTCTTCACGACGCCATGCGAGCTAAAAGTTAAGATGATAACTGTACTTTATTTGAAAGATTTGCAGTAAATGCTATTAAAAAAAGATGCCGGTATAGCACACTAGAAGTTTGCCTCTCAAAAAACCGCTTAGCACTTACCCTGTTTCAAATTAGCTGAAAAAGCAATTTCTTTATACTTAGCACATTGCCTGGTAAATGGGTCACCGGTGACCGGCGTCAGTATATTCTAATGGGAATGTGGAAGTCAACAGTGATCAATTTTTTTGTGTTTGTTTTTAAGAGTTTGTTAAGCGCCGACGGTCACTTTTGTACTGCCCCACTGAACATTCCTTACCACATAGCACCACCAAATTTTTAATTAGTATTATGAGAGATATTATGACACACTGATTGGTGAGAAAAAATAAAATATGTATGTATTTATTAATAAATATTAACGAAAATTCACTGCAATAAGAAAAAAAAAAGATCAGTTACATAAAATTATTTTGTTGACAAAAGAAAGTAACTAAGTCAAGATTTTGCAATTTTGACTTGTATATACAGATAAATTGCATTTTTTGACACTGGGGTAGTTTTGATCATTTTTTGAATAAACATTAATAATAGGTAGATAAGTATGTCTAGCTAAAATAAAATCATTGCTGATTGACAGTTTAAAAAAAAATGTTTCAGGTCAGATTTTGTTCAGCGAGCGTATAGGACTATTGGAGGGCTATGATGGCCCTCAGGGTGATGCCTTGTGGCTGGAGGAAGCGCTCATCAAGGCCACAAGTGCCCTGGCTGCTTGTGAAAGTGGACTGCAAGCATGGAAAGTAATGGAGACGATGGCCTTCAAGAAGCTCATTGATAACTGCAACATTCTTGACAGGTACAATAAATGATAAAGGACCTGATAAATGATAATACACGGACAAGAGCGTCAGACAACAAAACATTTCAAGTTACCTTTCCTCATGCTTAATTAAATGATTTCAATCATGCACTTCAATACTTTTCACGTTCAATATACAAACTCGTACTTATCATTTTGAAATATCATAACAATTGTTTTAAAATGCAAACAATATGTTAAAATCATATTTCTAATAAAATAAAGCTTTTTTAAATCAATAATTATACATAATTGGTTTACAAAGCTCTGAAAGGTATACCAAAATATTAATAATTTTATAATATTTTTTTATTTAATTTCCTGTACATAGAGATACAATACATTTTACACTTTTGATTTTATTATAACTTGTTATTCAAAACATTTTAAAGAGATTTTTCTAAAATATAATAATATGTGTTACTATACAATGGTCATATAATATAATAAGTTTATAATAAATCATAAATATAATAAGTTTGTAAATAAATATTATTTGATATTACAAACCAGCAATCCAAAACCTTTTTTATATCTAACACTAAGCTACGAGGTACAATAAATTAATGTATATTTAAAATTGTTTAGATTTTATAAAATATTTAGTTAAAAGAGGGATATTAAGTCATACCATATTGATAAAATTAATATAATCCATATACGTATTTTAAATAAAATATTTCAAATAAATATATATTTCAATTTTAATATTCAGCTTGCGCGTTGATTAGATATAGTGGTACGCTTAGATATAGTGTGTAGATTAGTGGTACCACTATATTATTGTTAACCTCTAGTAAATGTATTTTTCAAATCAATCTTATAATATATTTTTCAGTGTTATTGGTCAGTACATACGACAAACAGAAATAGAACTTCACAACAAGAAGCAATTAAATCAGGATAAAAAATTGATTTACAGTAATCAAGAAGTAAAGACCACAGAAGTAAAACTAAAAATTACAGGTGCGTTTTTTCTTCAATTTTTCACTTCAAAAAATTTCACAAATATTTTTTTTTTATAAAATCTCAATTATATTTTGTAATAGATATATTCAAGTTTCTTGAGATATTCTCTTCATATATTACACACTGAGTGATTTTTAGCATCTCTGGACAATTTCTTGTCCAGGCTCTTCGTATACCGTAAATCTGAAATCACCAAGCATGAAAAATCAGAAATGTCAGGAACCTAGGTCATTTTCCATTAAGCCTATTCTGAAACAACTTAATGGCAATATTATTGTTGCATTGATCTTATAAGCTTATCAATTAAAAATCCTTTGAAATAATGTGGATGTTTAACGATTCCCACAATTCCTAGTGACAGCTCAAATACCAGGTATCCTATAGCCAAGTAAAAACCAGATTGCAGTATGCAATAGTAGTCTGATTAGTGAACGGAGCAATTAAGTACTGATATTTACGTAAAGTATTTCAAGTTGACTTGCTTGAAATCAGGAGTCAGTGCACATGAAAATTTTTAAATACAGTCGAACTCGGTTATAACGAGCGCGACGGGACTGACTAAATTTGCTTCTTATAGCCGGGACTCCTTATATCCGGGATAGGTAAATTTCACTTTCTAAATTTTTTTGATTGTGGGATGTTATTTTCAAGAGCAGCCAAATGAATATCCTTATTTTTCTAGAGCGATGAAACTGTAAAAGACGACAGGAAAACTTTTACTAGCGCTGCGTTCTATTTCACAAATAATTTCGACTTTTTGGATTGGAGTTATATAACCAATATTCTCATTCAGTTCGTCGGCATTCCTCATTTTCGGACACAATTTGTGTACATCATAAAATGAACCCTAATTAAGTGCGAGCCGCTTTAAAAGCAATGTAAACCAGTTCATTGTTATGAGTACGTATTTGTTTTTTTCTGTAACCCAAGCAAATATGTGTGCAGAGTTTCTAAAATTTGCTCTGTATGTCCAGGAATTGCGCTCCTTGTAACCGAGAACGATTGTATGGGAATATGCGTAAATCAAAATGAATTCACAGTTTTGTTCATTATAGCCGAGATCTCCTTTTGCCGAGCTCCTTATAACCAATTTGACTGTATAATACTTCGTAACTAAATCTGAAAAAATATTTTCTTTCAAACGTAGACACTGAGCCTCGGGCTTTCATAAAAGCACTGCTGCTAAGTGAGAAAATGAAGGCTGACGACATTCTCACAATCTTCATGGACATGATGATCGTCGGAGTAAACTCCGTGAGTATTCAAAGAGTAATAAATTATGAATGGAACGAAGTTATAAAAACCTTTGCTAGAATTTTTTTGAAATACAATAATCATGATGTATATTTTCAGTCGACGAGCGCAATGAGTTTCATCTTGTACCACTTGGCAAGGAGCCAAAGAGCACAACACAGGTTGTACGAAGAACTGAATTCTAAGTCACCACCCAGCGGCGAAATGACTTATGGTCAGCTGAGCAAGTTACCATACTTACAGGCTTGTATCAAGGAGAGCCTAAGGTAAAGTTGGTTTTGGTCCTACCTGATATTATGATAAACATAATATACGTTTGATAAATAATCAGTACCTTCGATGTAGGTTGGTGCCTCCATTTCCAGTGTTGACTCGTGTGCTGTCGAAAAATATTGCTTTGGACAACTACAAGTAATTTCTTTTGGAATTCATAAACCATTGTATATTATCAATATGTATTTTTTGTATGTACCTACCTAGTAACGTAAAACAACTTGAAGTTTTGTAGCTAACTCCAAATACCCTTAAGTGAAAGAGTTACCACAGGTAAATGCTGCGGAAAATATTCTGGCCTCAAGAAAATGGTGGGTGATTTCATACATAACTATTTACAATTCAACTTTCTGTTGACTATGTTGACGTACAAAAATGGTAAAAATTTATATTAACATGAAAATATATTTCAATCTCCATGACTTCATGTCTAAAAATTTCAACTGTAGGTAGATATATAAATTAAGAGAAATATTGAAGATTGGCGTTTACATAAATCATAAACTAGTTGGAGATTGAAACAAGCATACCGGATGAAACGATTGAGTATTTTTTTTTAAATTAGCAAATTAATATACATATGTTCGTGCTACACACTATTCTTTCTAACAATTTAAAAATATACTACCAACAATTAAAAATAAGTTTTACTTCTAATTAGTTGTTTTGTTACTCCAACTAGAATTGGTTTAAATGATATGTAAAATAGATATTGTGTAAAGTGAAATAAATCCTGGTAGAAAAAACAATCAATAAATATGTTTCTATTATGAATCTTTTCATATTCCTTCAAATAAAATCTTGGAAGAATTCCTCATGGCACAACAATGGTGATGGCGATGCAAGTAGCGGGGCTGAAGGAGGAGAACTTTGATGACTCCAAGCGGTACTATCCGGAGCGTTGGTTGAGTTCAGATGTGAAGGATCTCCACCCTTTGGCAACATTGCCTTTTGGATATGGATCCAGGAGATGCATTGGACAAGGACTTGCGGATATTATGCTATCCACACTGACCGCAAAGGTAACATCAAAAATACATATTTAACAAAATGAGAAATACAGTGAAAAACTATAAAAGTAGGATCAAAATATCATAGTTTACAGCAAAATCACTTATCTGAATATTTGCAAAGTTTAAATAAAACAACATGTAAACTTTATTTTATTACGAACAATATTGTTATTATAATTAAATTGTTTAAAGTGATTTTGCTGTGCAAGAAATAATATGGCTGGAATAAGTATTGAAACCTGTATTGCCCTATTATTCACATTTGCGTTGTGGAATATGTATAAATATTGGGTAATACAATCGCAGGTAACTTGACAGATAAATGCACTTGATCACAATATTTCCTCGCTCCTCTCTGCTCGACCAATGCTCTCGATCGGGGCTCCACTTGTTCTGTCTGGTGCAGTTCTCAGAATCGCTGCACGCTCCCTTGCCCACAAAGTGTCAGGCCGTAGGCAGATATCCCCTTGAGGCAGATTTTTTACTGGTGCAACCCCGGGCACCTTTGCTTGATTCCAGGCATATCCTCTATGGGTCACTTTCCTTTCATTACTATTGATATAACTGCAGGCTCCTTGGGTATCCAGGCAGATCCTTTACACAGATTACATTTTTATCCAGATACATAATTAATTTAAAAGTTAGTGAAATGAGGGCCAAAGGCTTGGCTTAAGATCTCGGAACACAATGTCTGAACATAGCAGAATCTAATTTATCCAAGGTATTTAAATGTTCTTGGTAACATTCCTGGAATGGAATATTAACAAAAGTGCCACCATCAATGAGCATACTTTTCTCGAATAGGAAAGAAAGTCTTTTAGTCATGAATTATAATGTTAATGGCGCCATCTCTGGATATACATTTTAAGGTATCTAGAAACCAATAAATTGGCCTCACAATCCACAACTTTTCGGTCACTATATAGCAACTGTGAAGGTCCATGTTTAAAATATTTACTATTTTACAACCTTCTGTCAAAGATACTTTAGAATAGTCTACTTATGGTTTACATTTATTTGCGAATATATTTTTTAATGACAGTTTACAAAGAAAATTATTGAATTAATATATTTTTTTAAAAATATGTAAAGAAGCAAACATAAAAAATGGTATGAAGTATTTAAAGCCAGTCACACAGTCATGAAAATAGGAGTTATAGCCTAAGAGCCCGTGAAAGCCAGACCTACGTCATAGCATAAAAGCTGAAAGTTTATCTGTGCAATGTCCCCAATAGAGGCAGGAAGGACTGACTACTATGAAATTTGGATCATCGTGACTTTGGCTTTATTAGATTTATTTTTTATTGATTTATTAGCTTGAAATTTATAGAGAATAATTTTTTTTATTCATAAATAATTTATATATCATAGAATTGATATAGGTTGGTGCCTATATGCCTCATGCAAGCTCTCTAGTCTTTGATGCTTTTAATAGGGCCATCCTTCAATATTTGGAGTATCTGATCATATCAGGTCTTCTATTCCTGCTGCCTTCAATACTTGCCCCATATATTTTCTTAACCATCCTTCTCCTCGCTCGTACATCTCAGCATTCCTTTCTTTATTCTGTCTACCACACTAGACCAAGCATTATATTCGTTTCTAATTTGTACACTCCTCACTTTATTGACCAAAGATTTGCCACACAAACGCCTTAGTGATCGCATTTAGTCTACTTACATACCTTTTTTACCAATTCCTGGATTCAATTCTATACATCAGAGTTGGCACTAAAACACCATTATGTACCGCTAGTCTTGCTTCTTTTGACAGGTTCTTATTAGAGTAACATAAATAATTAGAATTACATCGATAATTGGAAAACCCCGGTTATTCGTAATTCTTAATATTTTTCAACCCCTTGCACCATAAATCAATACATTTTATTTTGCATACTTAAATTTTTTTTTAAAATTTAACAAAATCGAAAAAAAATATTTTGATTTTTTCGCAAGTGAGACTAACAAATATGTCAATATCGGACACTTAAGAAATGTGGCAATCTTTGTATTAGCATAATAAATATTTATTTTTCAAAATGATTTCTTGAAATATATAAAAATATAGACGTTTACAAAATTAATGTTTTTTTTTATGATTTTTGGTGAATTCCGCAATTGCATCACAATTTTTTTTCTTATGCATGCTTTCTTCAATTTGCTACCTTGATATGCGCAGGTAGTTTTATTAGTTCGCGGTTTTTGCGCCAATTCCTCACACCTTAACACATTTAAAATTGTTTTCATGTTTTTAAATTTGTTTTTAGTTCGATTTTTTTCCCAATAATCGTGTTTGTGTTTTTAAAATGTTTAATTTTCTTTGTAACAGGTTCTTACTGACTTATCTTATTATTTTATGTATTTATTGACAATTGTATTTCTAGTAACTGTATTTTGAAAATTTTGGAATCGTAAGTCAAAATCGAGTGAAGATTGAAAAAGCCTTTTATAAATTCAAAATCCAAACAAAACTTTTGTTCTGGCTCTTGCCCCGAAGAGTCGGGTTTACTCGTCCGGTTTTGGGCAGGATTCAAAATAGAAGGCCCTTGAGAATGAATAGTGCTATCTATTCGAAATGTCGGGTGTGTAAAAGTCCTTTTCAGGACTATTTGACGCGGGTTCCCCCAGAAAATAATTCGTCATATATATATATATACACATATATACTCTTGCCGTCATCATCACTCTTGGCACTACAACCCCTGGTGGGTCTTGGCCTCCTCAAGAGTCTTCCTCTACTCATCTCGGTTTAGTGCCCGCTCTCTCCAATTCCGAAGCTCTAAGGCAGAAATGTCTTTGAGGACGTTGTCACTCCATCTTAATTTTGGCCTCATACTCTTGCTGTACGCCTGAAATTGATGAAATTGCGTATTATGCGCTCTAATTATCTAAAGTTGTAATTCCAGCTTCATTCCAGCAAGTTATTGGAGTCAACGAAATTATTATATTTAGATATATTTTTTTAACCATTTAGAATAAATTTTAAATCCCTTACAGATTGTCAAGAAATACAGTGTGGAATATAATTATGGAGATGTCACACCAGTTACTAAACTGATTTCAATGCCAAATTATCCTTTGCGCTTTAGATTTGTAGAACGAGAGTAAATAAGCAAACGTAAATGTTTATTTTATTTATTTGGATAGTCATATGGACTCTGTGGAGACACTTTATGAAGCTTATGGTTCTTTCAATCTCAAAAACAAAAATATAATATTTATTAATATTACAAAATGTTATTACATCTTGTGTATTACTTTAAAGAAATTTCACTAATTACCTTACCAAGCGCAATGGTTGCTAATATATATATGAATATTTGCTTTTCAAATAAAGAAAATACTTTCATAATTGGTTGTTTATATTCATTTTATACATCAGAGACAAAAATAAAAACACAATAATTGTATATAACTTAGAACAATTTTAATTTCATCACAAATTTTGTACATCTACAGAATGTCCTCTCGTGATACAGAGTACTCACCACACCTTGATAACATTTGTATGATTAATG
This sequence comes from Agrypnia vestita, assembly GCA_016648135.1. NCBI lineage: Eukaryota > Metazoa > Arthropoda > Insecta > Trichoptera > Phryganeidae > Agrypnia > Agrypnia vestita. The sequence goes on along the minus strand of JADDOH010011081.1, from coordinate 86,985 downwards.
TGCAATAATGTGAATTAATAAGTTATAACATAAATCATTTCAAGAACAATCAAATGTAACATTCAAGAATATCAATTTAATGTACAATAATATAAAAAATGTCACAAACATACATCAGCAGAAATAAAAAATAATGAAAGCACAAAATATATATTATTAATAATTTTGAATTCTTGAATGTTGAAAATCCTCATATTGTGATTAAGTAAGTTATGCTTGCTGCTAATATGTGGCGAAAATGATGATGACTAATGAGTCGAAATACTGGGAAATGAAGGACCAGGATAAAAGATAAATAATATGTATTCAAACCTAAGGCCAACTAAAAGATGCCTAGCTCCTCTTGATAGATAAACTTTTATGCAGCTTAATGGACTCTTAATGAATCAATACAGGAAATAGATTTTCCGCAAATTTAAATGAATTTTGCCACTAGGTACAATTGACAATAAATTTGTTTTCTGCATCTCCTCATACATCAGGTTTTGCCATTTAAATGCCACAGGATAGATGAAAAGGTGGGTAAGTGACGTATATGGAGTACTGTTTCTTGGATTGTGGACAGAGTAAGCCGTTAATTTAATATTGAAATATTTGATAAAAATGATTTTGATGACACATCAAAAATCATGCACGGCGCGCACCAGCTTCGATGAAATTTTGTTTAAACCAACTATAATCATAGTTGATACAACCGGCCTATACACAACTCTCGAACGAGTAATCTTTAAATATTTATGCATGAAAGATTCATTCTCGCTTTATAAGAATTTTTACACATTTAATAAACATGGCCACTATATTTTTACAACAAAAAGTACTGATAAATGTTTTATCATTTAACTAGTGCACTTATAATATAAATAAACAAAATATAAATAAACCTATCCTAATTTATCATCATTACTATCGATGGCGTCTTGAAGTGAAAACATTAAGGTATTTCCCACGAGTCATCTCCTTGGCTTCTTCGACTCCCAACTTATAAGCCAGGTCATGCAACTTCTTCACCTCGAGAATCAGATTGCTTGTAGATAGTGATCCGAGTTCTGTCAAAAAGGTTAGACAATTTTACAAGAAATTTACTATTGCTACGCAATGTACTATTTTTGGATACAAGTTTTATTATATTGTTAAGAATCAATAATGTTTAGTAGAAGACCAACAATCTATGGACATGAGAACACTTTGTTTATAAACATCACAATTTAGATTATTAATTTTAAGCAATTCACTGTACAAAATAGTTTTTATAAATTTTCTGTGTAGGTTTTAAACTACTTATTAGTAAAACTAGAGCAACACTTAAGTTAACTTACGATGCATGAGGTTAATATCGTCACTTGTCATTCCACGACTCCATGAAGGTGGCGATTGGTTCGGCGATTGAAGGGTTACGTACTCGGAGAGTCCAGGTACTGCGAAGGAATCAACGGAACATTCGTCATTACTATCGTCAGATTGATTGTTATTTTTGTCACAGCTCATGATAGCGAGATTTCTTCAAAGCAAATATTTAAAAAGAATAATACGGTTGAAGACTAACGGGAGATACAGAGAGCAGTCCAGGATGACAACTTAACAAAATAAACATCGATTGATACGTCAAAACATTTTGAATTTTTCTAATACACGATTAGAAAAGGTTATATATTTTAGATAGAAATCTTACTTTGTTCGGGCCATATTTCAGGAGATGCTCGATCAAGTTTTTCCAAGCTAAGTAAGCTTTCCTCCAAAGATGTCAAGGGAATATCATCTACAGTTGCCTGCCCTGTGACAAATAAGAGTTCGTCTCAAATTAGAGAAGAGAAAATTTAACATACATTATAAGTCCGTTGAGAAATAACACATAAAAAGAGAAATCTGATACAAAAAAATGTAATCTACAAACTGATTAGTAAAAAGTTATTATATTTCACATATAAACTGATAACAAAAATTACCTTCTTGAATGATGGCGGGTTGTTTCTCAGCCATTTTATATTTTTATCAATTGCAATGAAGTTAGAAGCAGTAGATGAACATGTTGCCACTAAAATTAAGTGCGTAGGTACTTTAATTAGACGGCAAAAATCTCTATATCCTAGTATTTCGATGACGAATAGTTCGAGGGCGACGAGAGACGAAGAAGATCAATTGATCAATTCCAATTGACATCGGTTGATCTGTTGAATCTATCGTCTTCCAACTGTACGGTTCTGTAGGTACTTCAGAATGTACTATAACCGGTTTAAATCTATTAAAAATATTAGTATTAAAATTTTATGTTAACCGGTCGGGTGCCGGAGTGCAGATCTGCGCGAAAACTTTTGTACCCTCTATTTGCCGGAGCGCAGATCTGCACTCCCTAAACATGTATGCGAATTCGGCCTATTTTACCCGAGTTTTTAAAGTTTATTACTAGTTGTATCTCAAGTTTCTGAATGAATGAACGAGTTCTATTTGTCAAGTAACAAAAATTCATTCCAAATGTCGTCTTCGAACTGAGAATTAGTTGTGTTATTTATCTGTTTAAAAAGTGTTATTTTTACATAAAAAAGTATTAAAATTAAGTATTTTTATATTCTTTGATATATTTAGAACGAAAATATTGAAATACAATATCTTTAGTGTTATTGTTTCCATGGTTTTATTCGATAAACATGTGCGTACATTTCCGACAGTAAATTTCGTTACTCATTTTCATAATTCATGAAAGAATAATTATTGTACAAATAATTATTGAAATATAAGTAATTGAATTCAAGTCTGTATATTAAGAAACCAGAAACTGAATATCTTAGCGATCATTGTTGATTTTTACATGAATATAACATCTAAAAAACAGCAATCGTGCGTGAAATTGCGCGGCAGATAGGGTACATTCCGCATTGCGCATGGCCGGCATCCGACCGGTTAAGAATGTACAAATACATAAAATAAATGCATACAATTCTAACACAAAAAATCAGCAATATACAATTATACGAGTATGATTATTTGGTATCAAAATTCTATAAGATATGTAAGGCCGTTATGGCACATCTGGGCACATCTAATTAGGTCACTAATTTGACCAATATAAATATTTCGTAATATCCTGTTTATCTTTACAGAGAGCTTTTAAAACATTACAATTACATGCGAAGTCAAACCGATAGGTTGGTACATAATAATTTGATATCTAAATAAAATAATTTCGTTGTCTGTCTGTCAGTCTGTAATTTGCCGGAATGAACTATAAATTTGACTTAACTTTAAAGTTTGAATTATAACTGTAGATAATTAGAATGTGACACGCAATCAGCGCGGGTTCAGGTAATAGCAAGAGTCGCCCCCGCCAAATTATACGGTCTTTATATTTTTTTATTATTATTTGTAGTTTTAGGTTCAATCAAATAAGATCAATTTAAAAAAAAGATTTTCTATTCATGAATTTTCGGCTTCAAAATTCTGCAATTATAATGTTTCGTGATTTTTTACGGCTAGTGATGATGATAGACGATAATTTTGTGTTCTTCAGAGATAGGGTATAAATGTTAGAGTGAATCTGTATTTTTAGTGAGTCTACATTTTCACAGGAATTTTAGTGAAATTATATTCAAGGTCATTCTTATCACATCCAAGCAGATTTTTACCAATAGAAATTAATACGAACTAGTGAAAAATATTTCAACTGATATCTTACTAGTGGCATTATATTGGTTTCCGAACTGTCATTAAAATTAAATTTGACAGATCATGACAGATGTCTATTTCCGGATTGAGATTGACCTCTTAGAAAAACAATTTTAGATTTAAGTTATGGTGTGAAAAAGGTCCTTACTGCATTAATAATTTTTTCTGTGCATATCAACATTATACTATACCGTAACCTAATCTAAGCCTTGAGAAATGCGTGCAGTCGTGGACAAAATATAGTTTCACCGATACTGCACTGTGAATCTGTAAATTCATTGATTAACATTAGAAATACAAATTGTAGTATGAAATATAAATTTAGTAGCTTGTTGGTCTTGTGGTTAGGTTAGGTTAGGTTAGGTTAGGTTAGGTTAGGTTCAGATAAGTTAGACGGACTATTATAGTCCGTCTAACTTATCTGAAGAATGGCCAAATTTGGAACTAACGACGCCATATTGGATTATCTACAGCTGACAGACCTTTGACAGACTTTGTTTACAGAGGGGTTCACGACTGTTTCGATAGTTTTTTAAGAAAATTTTAGATTGTCACCATGCCCAAAACCATTAAAAGCGGTGTTCGGGAAATAATCTTGAAAATGCACACGTTTTTTGAAGAGGAACAACGTCTAAAAGCCCCAATTATACCGTTTGATTTTGTTCATAGACTTATTGCCGCCACTTCAGGTTAGTGCTGCCACGCAGTTAAAATGATTTTCCCATACTTAGTTTTTTATTTTACTATTATACAATTTCTTCAGGTATTTCTGAATCGGCAATTTACAAAATATTTAAAGAAGGTAAAGTGGCCGTGGAAATGGGTATTAAAATATCTACACCCGGAAAAAAAAGAACAAGGATAAGTGGAAAAATTGAATTAGATGCCGTAAGATGGGAAAAGTTTTAGAACATATTTTATTCGATAATTTTTTACATATAATTTTTATTATTTATACTTTTTATTACATAATTCATTAACGAGTTCATTTGTATAAACATCTTTTTTCAAAAATAAACTTTTTTATTTATGCACATTAAAGACTGGTTGCATCAACTTCCTTTATAGCAATAGTTCATAGATTCTTACGAGAGCGAGTTGTTTGATCGGTGGAAAATGCAAAATATCTATACTTTGAACGAAAGATTATAAACCAAGTTGATACAACGGCCCTAAACCGATTGATATCCTTAGGTGTTACTGAGTTAAACATGGTGGTCATGATCATTAGGTATGAGACACCGAATAAAACCGGCGCCACACTGCGCGGATCTTCCGCCGCGTCTCTTCTGTCGTGGAACATCGCTACATTTCTTTCCATACAATATGCGCTTATTAAACACACTACGCGGATGATCGGTCGATCTATTTGCTTTGCCGATTTGGCGCAACGGAAAAAACGCGGCGGAAGATCTGCGTAATGTGGCGCCGGCCTAAAAGAATTATTATTGTTTGTTTTTTTTCCTGAAAATTGTATTTTTCTTTGATTTTGAAAAAACGCCATTTTGTGATGTTGTGTATTTTACGAATCTATATTTTGATAAATTTATTTGTACGTTAGTTTACATTTTTTGTTTTTTATCGTGTCGTATACTGCTTAATAACTTGTTTAAGAAAAAACGAATTTGCATAAAATTCCCTACAAATGAGATAATTTTTAGACTATGGGCAGTACCACAACGATTGGGACGCCCTCCTTTATTCTCCAGGTAAGTTGGACGGACTATATTCATATTTTGAATGAAATGCATAGAAAGATGATTTTAAGAACAAACACTTCTATGCTTCTATGTAAATTGCTGTCAAATGTCAAAAACGCGGTAAACGTCAAATTCGTACGGTTTGTATAAACAATTAGACTGAATTTTTATCACGGTCTAACTATATGCATAAATATGGAAGAAAGTGACAGCGAAATAAAATGTGGTCAAATTGAAGTTGATTCAGTCGAAAATTTGACTTGCAATGAAGTCGAAACTAGCGTACTACCTAACATTTTCGAAAGTTTATGCCTTGTAGAGCTTTGTCGATCTTCTTGGTATCCGGCATCAGAAAATAGTGACAAACAAACATATTTAAGGGGTTGTAAGTGGTCACCCGATGGGACCTGCTGTTTAACTGTGGTTAATAATGGTGGTGTTCACGTGTTAGAATTGCCCCGAGATTTGTACCAAGGGACTGAAGTGAATGACAGTAGACCTATCGATGTCTTAGATTCCGTGATAAAATTAGCAGAATGCGGTTTGATCTACGATTATTGCTGGTATCCCGGTATGAACAGTTTAGTTCCTGAAAGTTGCTGGTGAGTGAATCACCATTTTTAATTCATTCCACATTAATAAAACATTAATTTAATTCAATACAGTTTATTTTTTGCGTGTCCTTTTGCGTCGGGGTCGCTACTTTGGAGGTCCCGACAGTAGATGTGAAAGGCGTGTTCTTCCTGCGTCGGAGTCACCGATCTGTGGGGTGGTCGTCCGACTGCAGCGATGAAGGACCTCACGTCAAGGTTGAAGTTGAAGGCGCGTTGGTGCAGGTGCGTGTTCTTCTTGGGTCGGGGTCACCAATGTGGAGGTGGATGAGCCCTCCGGTTTAGGATGAGTTGATGATGTAAAGTCACGGTGGTTTTACAGAATTTATTGAATAACAAAAGTAAAAGTTATAAAGAATACAGTAGGTACAAAGGTTACAAGTGAAAGCGTGACGTTGAAGGTCTGCCGGCAAGGGCTTCCGCTATACGAGCTGTTCACTATGGAAGTGAGCTGGTTTGTTCTGCAGGCGCGTGCTTATATAGTCATTCAGAACAAAGGAATCGGGGGTGTTATGATTTCCTCTTTGCTCGGCCGCGCGTGTGGGTTTTTAGCTTAGATCAGCGAGGTGCGTTTCGTCACTCCGATAGTCCATGCCCTCTGCTATACCTCGCCTTTGTACTCGGTCATCGGTCCGGCTTACACTTGCCTTGCTCAGCGATTTTGTCTCCACCTCTGTATCGAGGGCGTCTCGATGTCAGCATCTGTGGTAACCCATTACATGGGTGTGTGTGTGTATGTGTCTCGGGCCACCACACTTATATTAAAATTTCTAAAGCCGGCAGAGAAAATCTATTCTAACAAATCTCAAAAAAAAGATCTTTTTTATTCACATCTATAGTTGTTTTAATTTATTATTTACAATTCGACGGTCTCTACATAAACTAAAATGTCTTAAAAAATAAATTTTACAGGAGGACAGTTTGAAGTTTGGCTTTACATACAAAATAAGCGTATTTGCCGACATTTACATCATATTTTTTCTCTGATAATGTAGAACTATATATATTTTTAAAATTTTGTTTTGTGGCAAATTTTCTATGTATTGATACAAAAAAGTAAAAGATGCATTTTGGGTAGATGTCAGAATTTAGGTAGGGACTGTGGAATTGTTTAATAATGAGTTGATTCGTAAGTCAGTGCCATGTAAGTAATGGGTATATTATTGCTCCTGAAAAACTGGTTGTCACTATGGCATTTACTTACTTTGCCTACAGCAGATAGTTGGGTGTTCATCAGTTACAAAGCAGAGCTTATATAAAAGTATTTAAATCCATGAATGGAAAATTCAAAAGTTATTCTTCACCACGGAAGTAACCTAAATTTATTTTTTTGAGACTTGTTTCATTTTATTTTATATATTTGGTCATCCGACAGGAAGACATAAATACATGATAAGAAAATAATACAAAAGAGTAATTGAACGTAGTTATGCAGAAAAGCGCCCGGCCACAATTTTGTTAAAAATGAGATATTGATGTCATCGGACGGAGTAAGGTCAATTCTATGTTATACTAAAATCAGTCAAGCCGCTTTCATACATTAACTTTGAATTAAATGTGTACAGTTAAGGAATATTTTCTAAGTGAAGTTTTTGCTATACCCTATACGAATAATATATACATGAGACCTTATACGAATAAAGCAAAAAGTTTGCATTTTTTAAAATATCTCTGGTTTATCTTTTGTAAAACATTATACTATAATTAAAGTAATTTATATAAAATATTAAAAATTCATTCGCTTTGATATAATAAAAGTCAAATACTAGCGGTTTTCCCTTTTCTGTTTGCAGATTTCAGACATTGCAAACACCCAGTTTTTAGCCGTTCAAAATGGCGACCGTTCCACCAGAATGTCGATAGCATACTCAAGCGAGCGATCTCCCTCTCCCGCTAGCCCCTCTCATATCCGTAAACTCAACACAACCAAACAATGTGCGTATTACACACAGTTACGCACATTAACTCTTTTGAATTGCTTATATGAAAAGACCTCTCATATGTATAACGCTTATAATGCACATGGTCAGGGAGGGTGACGAGCTTCCAGTATCTGGCTCACTACATGATGATATTCTTCATATTTTAGGTTATTACAGTCTGAGCATGTATGTGGGATGCGAGAGGATTTCCTATTATTGGTGTGGTAGGTTGAAAGGGAAAGGAAGTACATAGCTCTGTCTGATAGATGTGAATGGGACATGGAAAAATATCCCAGCTGGTGGTTTCAGGAGAATCAATAAAACTCAATTGTGGTTGGCTTTACCATTTACATTTACACATAAAAATTCATCAAAATCTTCCTTCAGTTATTACAATGTATATTCAACACAGTTGGATGTCCTGCTGTAAGACACCCAAATATTCAGAATACATTGCTCGTTATATTTTCAGTTGGTTAACAACAAGGCAACATTCTCCAGTACAGTTGTGGGATGCTTTTGACGGTGCCTTAAGATGTTCCTACAGAGGGTATAATTCTGTGGATGAAGTGGAAGCGGCTCTTTCCGTCTGCTTCTCTTCCGACGGTACTCAAATACACGCTGGATATAAAAAATCCCTCAAAACATTTAATACCGACAGGTTTGTTTATTACAATTTTTATATTTTAACATAATTCATTAAAATTATTTAATGATTGAATATGTGTATTTTTCAGTTTCTTAATTTCATAAGATTATAAGTTTGGAATATAATTTCAATTTCATAATGGTGGAACGAGTGGTATAAACCTATTATTATTATTCTTTAATAAACATTATCATTTTTTGAAAATGAACTATGGAAAGAAAACACTTTTTATTACAGGAAGTACACATACACTAGAATATTATGTTAACTTGTCAATTTTATAATTAAGTATTTATTTATATTATACTTACTTACCATCATGCCGTTTTACCATTGCGGAGGTAGGCAGAGAGGATAGAGCGCCACACTCTTCCGTCCTGACACTCAATTCTTGCATCATGTGGATGTGGATCTTCGCATGCAAGCTCGACAATTGTTCAGGCTTCTAACAAGACTATCTTCAAGGTCATGCCATGTCTTCCGCGGTCTGGCGCCCTCAACACTTTGTCATTTATCTTTCTTTTTCTCATTCATTCGCTCAATATGCCCAAACCACCTGAGCGACCCCTTTTTAACTCTATTAATTATACTAATCGGCTTTACTTTCTTTCCTAATATCTTTATTCTTTACTCTATCATAAATGGATCTCCACTGTATTCAGTCTACCTCAATTCCTCTTGCCAGCTCCAGGCTTCACTTCTGTATATCAGTGTGGATACCAGAATTCTATTGTGTACCATTATTTCTATTAGAAATTACTGCACCATTCACCTTATTCCCTGCAGTCACCGTCCTCTCGATATCTTTCTCCGCCTTCCCTCTTCTGACGAATACTTCCCAAGTACACAAACTCATCTAATTGTTCCAAACATTCATTGCCTACTATTATTTCACACATGTCTTCCTTTCCTCCTTTTCGAATACCATCACTTTCGACTTGTTATTAACATTCATAATAAGGTCTTGTTTCTAAAGGAAGATTGTTAAAGTTTTTCTGTTCTTGCCGTGAGGAGGGGGTGAAGTGGGGTTATGCGCCTTGGTCTACCAGCTAATATTAACTATTTCTCTGTGAGCATCGCCAGAAACCCCAAAATATTATTTGCTTTTAATAAAGCAATGATTTTTCTGCCTTCAGGCCAGGAAGGGAGTGTATAAATCAACCTATTCATAGTTCAGCATCTTCTTTGGCCGTTTCTCCCGCCAGCGAATCATTGATAGCAGTTGGCTCTTGGAGTACAGAAATAAGTTTGTACAATATTTATGATGGAAACACGAAGAGCATTGGGAAATTACGGTACCATTCAGGTATAAAGCATATTATTTCATAAATATTTAAAAATTATTTAGAGTGACATTTTTAAGATGGTATTCTAGTCTAGAGGTACGAATTTCAGGCGTTTTTTCGAACTCTGTAAAAAAGAGACAAAGAAAATTTTAGTATCCATTTTTTTATCATTTGTTTATTTATATTTTAAGAATACATAAAAATTAAAAAAAAAATCATACTCGAAAAGTTATCGGCTGGTAAATTGGGGGGTCCAAAAAAAGGATGTCCTAGTGTGCATTTTCCAAACCTTCTGGTCACTTGAAACTAAAAAATCTAACAGATTCTAAATCAGTAAAAATGTCGCTACCTCTGAGAAGTTTTTTAAAAAAACTTTTTTCACATTTTTTTAAAAAGTCTTTTAAAAATAATAAAAATAAAAATTTTGACTTTAATCTGCTACGAGACATAAAGGGATGTATAGGGAAAGTTCACACCAAAATTTAAATAAATCAGTAAAACTTGAGATATGCATGCCAGCTTGAAAAAAGTTGTTTGTTGCATCTCTGCGTTGCTTAAAGATTGACTCGAAATTAACCTGAAATAAATACTAGAACGAAAAGATTTCAACAGAATACGTTACTATGACCTTCAGTTGAATATACATTATATAGGTATAGAATATAAGAAAGTTTTTATAGGGTAATCCATCCGCAGGTAGTCAGTTGGGCAATTTTTACCGTCTATTGTTCGATTTGTTCTGATTGGACCAGTTTAGTTGCCGCGTCACCAAAATTGCTGTAACTCGGTAAATAATCAGGATTTAAAAAAAATCCTCTTGAGGACATACTCTTGAATGGCTAGACTTTGGAAATATATAATTTTTTTTTCTTTTTTTTTTTAAATTTCCAGACTAGAATACCCCCTTCAGTCTATAACTTGTTTTCAGGTGGTGTAACACATTTGCAATTTCTTCCTGATGGAACAAAATTAATTTCTGGAGCACGAAAGGATTCTAGCTTGCTGGTTTGGGATATCCGATTTTACAAGTCACCCTTGAAAGTTCTACACCGGAAAGTTGACACTAATCAAAGGATATATTTTGATGTCTCACGATGCGGAAAGTATTTAGTGTCCGGAGGAACTGACGGAATTGTCAGCACTTGGGACCTCTCTGAAGAAATTTGCATGGAGGAAATGAACAGAACATACAAGCAGACTTTGGTAAATATATAGTTTTATTTTATATGACAATTTCATAAATTTTTTTTTTTTAAAACAACATATTCGAGTAAGACTGAATTCTGGATAAAGTAAATGTGGGTGGAAAAACAGTTCTGTATGGCAGGAGAGTAAGTCAAGAGAGTGAATGTACGGGAATGTAGATATGGGTGACAGAGTGAGGTAAGGGGACTGCTTATCATAGCCCTAATAGAGTAGGAATCAGCGATCGCCAAACTTACGTTGTAGTATCACATCTGAAATATTTTCTGTAGATGTACACCATAGTAGGTAAGAAGGTTTGGATATTATGTTATAGTTTGGGGAATTTTGGCAGATAACTGGTAATACGGGTACAAAAATGTGTAAATAAAACTTTAAAATATAAGGTATTAGGCAATATTGTTAAATAGTGACCTAAATAAAATATATGAAATTCAGATTTGTTACTATAACGCAAATGACATGATTATTTATAGAGTTTCAAAGCGTCTGACGGAAAAAATGACCATGAAAAGCATCTGCCAATGATTAATATGAGTGTGTAGTACTATCCTGTTAAACATATTAAAGTAAGGTTTGTTATTTTTATGTTGTAATTTATTGTGCCTGTTATCTGCCAAAATCCCCCAGACTCAAATGTCATAAAATCCAAACCTTCTTACCTACTATAGGTTACATGTAGAGAAAATATTTCAGGTTTGATACTGTATCGTTAGTCTGGCGGTCGCTGGCATTGTTACTAAAGGGCTTCACTCAGCTGGATGCTTCTGCTGCAACAACTAGGGAAGCTGGTTGAGTCCATAAATGCTTATTTGTACATTTTTTTTAAAAGGAAACTTTTGAAATAGAAATCAACAGCATAAAACTCTTGAAAAGGCCAAGAAGTTTCAGAGCTAATGATGATGATGATGAATATTCATAAATATATTATAATATACATACATGAATAAAAGGTTTGCGTAAATGATTTTTCTTTATTTTATACAATATTGAAAAATATCTTTACAATAAATGTTAATACAAAATCACTGTTTTGATTTCAAAATTTGGTATTGTGACAAAAATGTTACAGGTAGAATGCTTTCTTGTGTTAAATAATTCGATGTTTGATTATTTGTGCGATATAATATAATAGTGTGTATTGATAGAAATGTGTAAAAAGTAATGTAACATAAACATGGATAGGGCTTATTACAATAATTTCATTATAAGAATTATCTCTTATGTGTCCACACATCTTCTTATGCATTCTTGTCGATTTCTGAGGCTTTTTAAAGTAGTGCCTTGCAGTATACAGGGTGACTCATAGCTAATAGTAAAAACTTTACAGGTGGATTTCTGCTTTGATAATGAGTCATGATAAATTTTTTCTAGTAGCCATGAGACACCCGTATGATTATTACATGTGTTTATTTAACTTTCTTTGTCTGTTGTTTTTTGTGGTGGAATCTTATAATTTATTTTTCACCAACTTCACGACTAACTACAGCTCTGAAACATTAAACATTTATGTAAAGTGGATGACTATACATCATCAAATAATTTTCAACATGATTTGGTCATTATTTCGATTAAAATTAATCACGTCACTCATCATGTTAATAATCACGTCACTCACATGCAAGGGCCGCAAACACAGCTGTAAAACACGCCGCCTCACAAAAATTTGTTTTAAACTTTAAAACAATGTGTTTAATATTTAGGTACTACATGGGTGATACTAAAAAATTGATTACAAAATTATGCAAAGAAAGCATATCTTTTGATTTACTTGTTCTATAATGCCTCGAATAGGCTAATTACACCTATTATACTTTATCAGATAAGAAAACATGCAATTTTTTTTATTTTATTCTTTATTATATATGTACACATAATTCTCTACGCAACAATGTCCGTGACTAACACTACCAGGACGCTATGCTATGCTAGATGGTGCTGTTTTAACAGTCTTAACTCGCGTCCGAAATATATATAACGAGTTAGCAATTACGCCAGTTTTATTTTCTGTTAATATGGTTGAATTCTCTAAATAACAATACTGCATGTCAAAGTGCATTTTTCATGAACACTTTATTTGAATAAAAGAAGTATTATAAAAATATCAATTTTTACAATATATTTTATAAAATTCTTTTAAATATAAAAATCTTTACATAAGAGAATGGTGTATATAGGTCAACCGCTGGAGGTTTTCTTTATATATTTCCCTCTTATTTGCACTGCCATTGGTTCCATATAAAAGAAGAAGATACATATAACAGAATCAGATGATCATATTGATCATACTAAATTTAATCATGGTTATACTATATATTTTGTTTTGATTTGTATACCGCTATGATTTAAAAACTACCAACAGATGTAAAGCTGAAATTCTAGTACGTCATTTTGGACGGGTTACATACATACACTTACCGTGTTGTGTTAAATAAATATATAAATAGATCATACAATATAAACATAAGAATATATAATATTTTAAACAAGTATTTAGCAGGAGCGTGCAGTAAGAACAAGAAGCATGACTTTTTCCTAAGCATATATTTTGAAAATAAACTGAAATATGAGATATGAGTCGCATATTTCCAGACACCGCTAACTCCGTATCAAAACAATTTACAGCAGGTCAAGTAATTTATACCTTATCGTGTGAGATGTTATTACCTACACTGTTAGTTTTTCTAGAAAAATTGTTATAAATGTAAACAAACTTTCTAGAAAAACTAACTGTTGTAAATTTCTTTGGTTTGGAGTTAGCGGTGTCTGGAAATATACGACTCATATGTCTCATAATATTTTGCCAGCAAAATATTTAATTTCAATTTTTTTTTCCAAATATGTTTAAATAAAAGTCATGCTTCTTGTTCTCACTGCACGCGCCTGGTATTTAGAATTGCAGAAAATCCCAAAAATGGAATAATGATTTGGAGATAAAAAAAGGGGAAAAATATATAAAAGAACATAAGCAAACAAGTGTAGCTGAAAAATAGTATTTCCTAATGAAGTTAAAATATTACTTATCTAAAGTTACTAAAATTTTTATTATTATTCAGCTAAACATTTTTTTTTGCTATTTGTGTTTGTACATCGTTTTGTAATTTACACATTTTTTCTTGCATCCTATGCAAGTGCCTACTTAAGTGACCTTGATTAATGATGTTCTACATTCAAAATTGTTGTGACAGATTTTTAGTTTGCTTTTGTTTAAATTGATTGATTGAAATACATAAGGTTGCCATTTTTTAATACTTGTTTCGTAATTACATCATATATATATTTTTTTAAAAGATGATGTTACACCTTGTTTGTTTTACAATGGGACATGGACGGCGGGTGGGCATCATAATTAAATTATATGCGTATATTTTTTTTTCTAGTATCCTCTTCACAGTGATTGTTGTAATGGAGTTTCAATACATCCGTACAGACCCATTTTGGCGACCAGCTCTGGTCAACATCATATATCCAATGAAAACACGGAAACCGACTGTGAAGAAAGCGTACAGCCGGAAAACAGCATTGACATCTCAATTGATAACAATGATATCTCAAAAATAGACACAGACAATATGCAAAGCAACGTGACCAGAAAGAAAGTAATTGAGAATAGTTTGCAATTTTGGTGGACCGGAAAATCTACAAGTGAAGAAGAAAATATTAGCTGAAAACGCAAGTTACGCAACTTCTGACGATAATATTGAATTCACTTATAAGGTGACTTATAGGTTTCATTCAAAGCAGATATAAAATATTGAGGATTTGTTTGGCAACTTTGATACAAAGTGTTTTTCAAAGATTGCACTAAGGCCACTTCACAATGTGATGATGCAAAATTTGCCAAAATTCGTAAAACTCGTGAAAAAAGCTGTTAATTTTGTGAAATTACGTCTGTAATTTCGCATATTGCGAGAAATCGTTTCGAAAACGCAATTATGCAAATATCTACAAAGATCGCGACATTTCTATTACTTGAATATCCGATATTTACTAAAAATAATTTGAATTATGTGAACTAAAATGTATTTAAGGCGCAAGGGGCTAAAAATTATTTCGAATTATGAATTATCGCAGTCTTCTAATTATCGGGGTTAATCTATTATGAAATTAATATTTTGGGACTTGCGGGATTTAAAAACTTCCAATTATGGCAAATTTAAAATTATCTGGGTTTTATTATTACACATATTAAATATACACGTGATTTGACTTACGTGCCAGTCTACCATACGAACATACAGGGTGGGTGTACATAGGCTAATATGTTCATTTTTATGACATTTTCAATGTGCTTTTTTATTCTTCTGGTGAGGCACGTGGTCACAGGTTTTACAAAATTTATATAATGCAGTGATGCATTATCGTAGCACATTTACATATGGAGATCAAGGGGCTCATTCCACATGGCCAATGCATTAGGTGTCGGGATTGATGGACTAATGCATTATTGTGATGCATCTCATAAAATTTTATTAATAAAATATATTTTCATTAGCCTTTGCGTCCAAACGTTATACACAATATGTAGAGTATAGATTTTGGTCCCAATTTAGTGAAATGTGAAGTCCCTCAATTTTTTTTACTAGCCTCTTCATGGATTTTATAAGACTTAATAAACAAATAAAAAATGCATAAAATAAAAAAAGATGTTTTATTTTATTATCTACTAAAATCTATCACAGGACTGTCAAAAATCTGTTTATTGTTTATTTCGTTAACAATACATATATATTTTTAAACATTCTTATATTACAAAGTGGAGGAGGTAACAAAATCAATGAAATAAAACTCAATCACTTTGTACAAAACCAAATTTTTTATTGAGTACCACTCCAACCGGTTTCGCTTTTTAAAACTAACAATATGTATAAAAAGAGTGGGAGACAGAATATAAAACTATATAAGAAAAAGAGAGACACAGAAAGAGATAAAAAACGTAGACATACATGTATGTAAAAAGGGAGACAAACTAATCGACAGAATGCCAAGGGAGGAGATGTTTTCCAACTCTTTTTTTTTTATGTAGTTTTATATTGTCTCCCTCTTTATGTATATATTAGTGCACACTTTTTATATTTATTGTTAGTTTTAAATACGCCTAGATGAAGGCCAGCGCCACACTGCACTGATCGTCCATCGCCGATCTTCTTTCCATGTAATATGCACTTATCAAACACTTCACGGACGATCGGTCGATCCTTTTGCTTTGCCGATTTGACGTGACAGAAGTTTGACGATGGAAGATCCGTGCAATGTGGCGCAGTCCTAAGCCAAGCGAAACCGGTTGGCGTGGTAATTATTAAAATTTGTGGTTTTATACAAAACCACAAAGTGATTACCTCCTACGAAAATTTAAAACATAATTTTTGGTAATTAATTAGTTAATTAAAAAAATATCCTTAAAAAATTCTTATCAAAATTTATCTTTGCACTCTAACATGGTAAATATTAGCGTCACCTAAAGCACAAATTTACCTATTAAAGCGTATTGAGGTACATGTAACAAATATAATAGGTAATACTGATATTAATATCGAGATCATGTTAACGTTTTTTGTGTGAACAACTTTCCCACATTATTGGTACTTGTAATGGGCAAAAACTGTGTGACATGAGAAAAATAAAATGATAAAAAAACAAATAAAATCACTCCATCTTCCAAAATATTTTTACGTGGTTATTTTTCAATGAAATTTGGATTACTATTATATCACAGAACGCTTCTCGATTTGTGAACTTTCTGGAAAGTAACTGCTGACCACACAACTTCTCAAAGTATGGCACTTTAGTATATAAAAGTTCAATGAAGAAAAAAAATAATACGTATGACTTAAATTAATTTTTTGTTTGGGCCTACGGTGGAGCGATGGTGGACTTATAAGATGGAGCGACAATGTGAGTAAAGGTCTGGAGGCACTTCCGTGTTTTTGTCTTCTAGTGCTCCTAGTTCGCACAGAGACACGGCAGACTGGCGCAGAGTTTTACGAGGCTCTCTGCGGGCTGTAAAGCCAGGAAGTAGTATCTGTAGAAAGAAATCAGGTAGTTCCATCTTTCCTGTCCTTAAAATGTAGTCAGGAAAGAAGGGAGAACTTTCCATTGCTGATTACCAGTCGGGTACACAGAAAATTCGGGGTGAAAAGAATATAAATAATGTTTTGTCAGTCAGGCCAAATATCCAATTTGCTGGTCCAGTTGAATGACATGGTGGTGTGCGGTGTGTGACCAGAAAAGTAGAAAAGCAACACTTAGGAACAGTGTGAGGATTAATCGAATAAATTTTGATATGGCAATGCGAGTGAAAAGTTGATATAGAATTTTCAAGAAACATCTAAATATTTATGCATAATAATTTCATTGTCTGTTAGTAACTTGCTGGAATGACAACTTTAATCAATCAGCGCGCGGCTGACATTGCGCAATCACGCAAGGGTCATTATTAATTATTATTATTTCCCGTGATTTTTCACAGGTGTATGGCTAGTATATATAATATTTGTGTGTATAAGTCTCATGTATGTCTATATAAACGATATTGTCCTCGCCCTCACACCGTAATGATATTTTTACAGAAAAAATCTGCAATCTTTTTAAGATGGGCCCCATATTCTTTTTACTTCCTCTAAAATCAATTAATGTTTTTACAGTTTTAATTTGTCTGTACGATGGATCTACATATATACAATAAAATGGACAGGAATAGCTCAGTGAGGCTGGCATTATAAACATAATTGTTAAACAAAGGCAGAAGCGCCTTTAGTAGTGATGGCATTTTAAGTGGTGACACACGAACCGTTATTTTAGATTTGTATCGATGATTGGTGACTGATTTTTCACAATTCGATGGGCAAGCATCGGTTACATCTCAGTTATTAATCAACAATACAACCAGATATAATTCTCAAATTATTATACCACGTGTAACTTGTTAAAATAACGGTTTGACCATCACTAGCCTATAGGGTTTAGGGACAGACTACATTATGTATTCTGTACCATTTCAGCTATTGCCAATTGCATTCTGCTAGTGTATACAGTAAATATTGACAATGTCACAAAAACTAATAAAAAATATTTGCAATTCACATGCAACGCATTTGCAGTGCAATCAATCGCTCATTTCTCACGGAGTGATTAACCCTTGTTATGAATTTTACTATGTCTTACGAGGGCTGATCTCTGCTTGAAAGCTCTGCTGCATGAGGTGCACACAAATGGCGACTCATTCAAATGTATTCTGATGTGGTTTTTTAGGTTGTAAGCGTTTAAAAATCTGGAAATAAAATATGGAATTAATGATAAATCAGAAAATAATATTAAATAATAATAAAAAAATTAAAATCATTAATTAAGATATATTATAGATGTCTCACAAAAACAAAATTATTTATATGGGAAAGCAGGTATAAAAGTCTTTATTGGGCATCCACAGAGCTTATGACCTGTCTTTAAATGATCGTCACACAATCAACATCACTTTATTATATATATGTTATTTATGTAACTCATTTTAAATATTTGGTACAACTAAGCTATCACCATCTATGGTTGAAAATTTGTCATTCTCACTAAATAGTAGGTTTACAGATGTCGTTGCTCGTAAATGAGACTTCTATATTTTTTTACTAAAGTATATGAAGCAATATTCTTTTTGATGTATGTATTATAATCATCCGTATTTTTAACATACAATATGCAAGAGAATACGCTAATAATCAAATAAAATCGTTAATTTAAAATCATTAAGTACCTTTTTGGACAGTGAGGACATGCGTGGGGTTTGATCCCGAGGTGTATATTTGAATGAGTTCTTAAGGAGTCCATTCTGGAAAATGACGCACCACATAAGTGACAAACATAGTTTTTTCCGCTGTGCCGGAGTAAATGTTTAGATAAATCATCTGAAAAAAAAAACCAGTTATATAAGACTTTTATTTAATCTGGTTAGTAAGTAATAAAATATGTTTTGTTGTTTAAAATAAGATTTAATAGATTCAAGATTAGCAGAGAGGAAACTATAGATTTGTAAAAAAATTTTTTTTTAATTTTTGATTTTTTTTTTGATATAGAGATATTTCTGTACTAATATGATGAAACCACCATTTGAGGGCTTTTTCTCAAAGTAATATAAAATTTCTTAAAGTAATATAATATAAAATAATAAAAGTTTTGAGCTCTTAAAGCTTTTATTATTTTTTACTAATTTTTGCACCAGTAGTTTTGTTTTTGGCACAAGAATGTTGAACAAAGTTGATTATGTCATTGCTTCTTGCCAAATTTTTCAAATAATTAATCATGTCATTTGCCCTTTAAATAATCGCATTTTATTTTATTTTCTGACTCATGTAATTTTTCTTTGCTAGATATGTACCTAAAGAACAACTCTGCATATTTAACTCAAAAGTCGATTTTATTGACTCATTCGGTTGTTCCTTTCGCCTGCAGATTTATCAAAAGACAATATGCAAATAAATATTACTTTGCATTTAAAATAAATCTGTTTGGACTCTCCCTTCCTATATCCTCAGTAGCATAGTGGTGAGTAATCTCGCCTGTAACGCGGGAGGCTGGGGTTCGATATCCCGCTGGTTAAATTTTTTTTCATATAAAAATATTGTTAATGTTTTTATTGTTTATTATTAGAATTCTATTACATCTGAGATATCTATATATATAGATGATATAGAGATATATATATATATAGATCATCTCATATAAGATATCTATAGATATGATATATATGTCTAAATTAAAAACCATAATATATTTTCAAGATAGATCTGGATTCTGTGACAACTTTATTATAGAGTTACGAAAAAGGTTGTTATTGACAACCAACTCCTGGATTTGAAATTCCACAAATATGATATGTATATAGATTTGTGGAATTTCAAATATATATATATTATGTATAATATTATATATATATATATATTATATTATATAGTATAAATTGAAAACATAATATAGTTTCAAGATAGATTCGTTTGACAACTTTCTTATTAGTATTTACGAAAAAGTTTTTTTTTTATTGACAACCAACTCCGGATTGAAATTCCACAAATATATATATATATATATATATATATATTTGTGGAATTTCAAATATATATTCCAGTACCTTCAACTTCAATCATTACTTTCAACTTCAATCCTCCGGCATTATATGAAGTTAAGTTAATGTTTACTGTTTTGAAATGGCAACAAATTACTTGAGTACACACCTATGGTAAGTTTTATATTAGGTACCACATTCTCTTTGTCATCACATGATGGTGTTGATGAAACTGACACAGATGATGAAATTTCCTGTGCAGGATAATATAAAACGAATTATGGCTTCAAAGGATAACCAAAAGCTAATTTTCGTTTAAAAAAAAAATGAATAAACTCACCTTTCACATGAAAAACGTCATTACAATGGATACATTTAAAGGGTTTGATTTTGGAATGTCTAAGCATATGTTTCTTAAATAGAGCATTACGGGTCTGGAATAGTTTACCACACTCGTCACACACATATTTAGAATCATTAGGATTTATTTTCTCAGAATCTTTGTCATCCAACTGACATTCAAAATGATTTACATTACAGTTAGAAATCACATTATCTATACTTTGATTTTGTGCATGTGACACAAATCTATTTGATTCAGTTTCAGTGGAAAATGTGTTATCACGTATTTTATCTTCTAAATTAATTTCACACTCTTCTTTTTCATGGCGAATATCCACGGTCATATTATTATCAAATACATATATTTCTTCATCGAGACTCATATTCATTCTAGGTTTGACATTTAAAAACTCGTGCAAAATTGAATCATTGGAGAGGTTGGTGAAATTCTCCAGTCCGCCCGCTTCACTTAAATCCGAGGAAAGAGTTGTAGTCGTAGTTTGTAATGTTTTTCTAATATCCGTGTCAGATTTGATGCACAGCAATCTAAATGAGAAGCTATCTGTGAGCCTTCTCAGGCAATCTTTACAAATTTTCTGGGGAAAACCGTCATTTTCTATAATCTGGAAAAAATAGAGAGATAATGTGACGAATAATATAAAATGTCATAAAATTGCATTCTGAGATGAAATATTAACTGAAATACTAATTCTATCTTTTACCAGTCCAGAAATGTACACTTAAAATTGTTTTTTGGCACCTTGAATTTACTGGGTTCTGTAATTCAAATTTTTTTTGGGTCCCTTAAAATTCGAATTAACGAGTCCCTGCTGTGTGATTTTTTCTGTTGCACATAACAATTTATCTACATATGTATTAAAATAAGGGACTGAGGCCTACATGAATTTGGATTTAAAGTTAACTGAGGTGCGAAGAGAAATTAAACATTAGGCTTAGAACTTCATTCTAAAGTTACTTTTTTATTTTATTTTTTTTACTAAAACTATACTTTTATTATTTATTACTAAAATTTTTTAGAATGTAGTACCTGGACTTTCTAATATATCAAATGCTTAGATGGTCGGCAGGAGTAACAAAATATAGGATTAAAAGTTCACACATTTGTGGTAGCCTGGGTGTCACGGACGTAAACAGTAAGCTGGAGGAATGACAGTTGAGATGGTATGGGCACATATGTCAGAGACCACAGGTGAAGCAGGCAATGTCCACGGAGCTTCATCGACGGTTATCCAGAGGAAGACCAAAGAACTCCTGAATGACTCAATGCTCCAAAATACTACAGAGAAATGGCCTGGATGAAAGCAACACCAGAACCGAAGAAGATACAGCCTAAGAACGAGAAGATCCGACCCAAGCATCCTGCCTTGGCAATGAGATAGGACAGTGCAAGGAAGAAGAAGAGAAGTACCTGGACATTTATCAAACTTACATAAACTTTACGGAAAGTAGAGACATGCTTGTTTGGTATAAAAGTAAGAGACTCAATCCTGACTGAGTGATCGGTGTTCAATACTCGTCCCAGGAGATCACCAAGTTAGTCCTATTTTCATAGCAGAAGCATTTAGCTTAATTTGAAAATGTGTATTGTCCCTCTCTCTTTCTCTTATGTCTCTATTAAAATATAATAAATAAATCATGTAGGTAATACCTATCAGTATATCGTCGCTGTATATATAATAAAGCCAATGTGCCGTTTATTTAGTACATTCTGAGATGAACAAATCAATTTTTCATATAAATAATGGAGATATACTAAAAAAAAATTGCCGTTCATCTGAAAAGTCTGCCTAGTAATTATTTAAAATTATTTTTAAAAATCTAGCCTGTGCAATTATATTTTAAAACAGTTTCATTTGTTTATCTCAGAATGTACTAAAACGACACATTGGCTTTATTGTATATACAGCTACGATATAACAAAATGACTGGGCATATTGAAAACTCTTCTTCAATATGGCCAGGGTATTTCAATTGTTGTATCACTTATTAAGTATTCTTTATACTTGTGATCTTGTTGACAAAAATAAGTATTTTACATTTAGTTTACGTAACTAAATTTCTTTAAAAAAATGGGTACCTGTAGAGATGTCAAGCACATTAACATGGTTTTAATGTCAAATTCCATGTATTCTCTAGGTACAAAAGAGAATAAGTATTGAGTATTAATGGGAATCGACTCATTTCCAGGTTCTGACATACATGTTCTGCATATTTTTCTTGTGGAATCTTTAACATCACATGACAACAAAGTGTTTGTTTGTGAATTTTTTGTCGACATATTTCTAAATATTATATCTTTCTGTGCACACTGATTACTAGCGCAAACATATAATTCTTTACTCTAACTGAAACATGTATTTTGGATGATGTGCTAAGAATCAATTAATTTATTTAAAAATGAATTAACGTTATTATTTTCATTGTTTACACACTTGCCCATAGACTTCGGAAATGTCAGATGACAAACGTCAAAAATACAAGATACGATTCGAGGCACTAGTGATGGTCAAACTGTTATTTTAACCGGTTATTTTAGGTACAGTTATTTGTGAGTTGTATCTGATTGGTAAGTAAGATGTAACTTTTGTCTGATGCCGATGGTTACCAGTAGAAATGCGAAAAATTAGGTGCTCATCATCGATGTAATCAGATACAAATCTCGAAAAATGTTTAGTGTGTCACCGGTTAAAATCCATCACTACGAGGCACCGGCACTGAATCACTACTATCACTACGAAATACTTCATAAACACACAGAGCAAAACGCTGATATGTTTGTCAAGAATAGTTTTCAATAACAAATAATTTCAACGGTCGCGTTCATATTTTTTCAATGTGCGTTCTGCTGTATTGCTTGGAATTGCTTGGAGTAGATAATAAAAACATATTGTTTCTTTACTTTGAAGAGATGTAATAATTTGCTTTAGATTATACAATGTTTTAGATTATTAAAAGATTTATTAAATGCGAACACTACCAATGACCTATCTTTTTTGGCGTGATTAAAAATGAATTTCATAATTGCTTTTTGATTACGCAAAATATCAGTTTTTGTAAACATTTATGTTTTCTGGACCCTTCGTAAAACTTAGGCACCTTCTCTCTGACAGGAAATAAATATGTATTCAATCCAATCCAAATTTCGCACCCCCGCTCAAATAATGTCACAACTAAAAAAATAAAAAATCAATATTATTGCACCATTAGTTTCACAATACTTCAAAATCTTGTCTCAGAAAATTTCATGTGAATATAGTTCAATTGTTTGTCCCAAGAGGGCACTAGGGGTAATATTAACCAAAATTATTAGCATACCAAGCGTGAAATCTTGGCAACTAAAAAGTAAGGTAATTTAGAATAATTGCCTTACTTGCATTCGTTAACGAACGGATCTTCTATGGGCGCGATGCTACGCCGAAAAAAAAAGTCCCGGGGAAAAAGGAACAGAGTATCGCACACTATCGTAAGAATGAGTATGTTATTTTAGTTACCGTGACTTCAAATTACCTGATATTTCTGTCTACACGCGGAGCGTTCGTGAAATAAGTGTGCCATGATTTGTTGTCTCTTTCAATGAGATATTTGCTACATATGAAAGCCGGCTAGTATGGGAATAACGTGTCTATATTATAATACGTCAACGATACCAAACATTAACAGACAAACAGTGTCACGTAACGCAATGTATTTTTTTGAGTTGTGACACTATTTGAGCGGAGATGCGATTTTATTTAGTCACATTCCGAGTCTATGAAGAAATCACCATATGTTACCTTTTCGAACCTTACCCACCTCCTTGGACTTTCCTTCTGGTGACTTATTCTTTAGGGCCTACGCAAAACAAAAGCACCCACCCCTGTCTTTGGTTTGATGTAAATTTATATACCGCCGGTCGCGAGTCGCTAATACCGACATATTATATAAAATAGTTATCGTAAAAAAGATATCGTTCCGTATCTGAATATGATGAATAATAATGTATCTGAATAGTTCATCAGCCTTCTTCATTTTTTATCAAAAACTTAACTTTTGTTTAAGATAAATTCTCTTACTTACTTAAGTCAGATAATATAATTTTTCTAAGGTTATTCTACCGTGGGTGGGTGGAATTTTGTCGTAGCATCGATCCACGGCTGGAAACTTAAAATTCTGTTATTAAATTCATTTGAGTATATACATACGTATTTTATTAAATGTCTGTGAAGAGACCCATGTGTTAGCGTTCAGAAATAAATAGACGTATAATTATGTAGTGATAACTAGGGAATGCAATCCCGAGTCGGGATTGCCCTTTCGGGATCCCTCGAGATTAGAATTTCCAATCCCACGGAATCCCTACGGATCGAGACCCCGAATACTTTTGTGTTTTTTGTTTGTTTATGGAGCTGAATAGCAATTAACGAAAATGCCTTGCATTTTTATATCAGCAATTTTAATAAAATGTTAATTATTAATAATTGCATTAAAGTTTTTGTAGGGTTGTTCCAAGCATCAATCAGTCAATGTAGTAGAGTAAAGACAATTAACTAGTAGTAGTTATTATTATTATGTTAGGTTGATAAAATACAGCAAATATTATTCATTATTTGAATGTGACACGAACGTATGTTATGAACATATGTATCTAGTACTTACTAAAAGCTCTGTAGACATATACAATTAAACATACAATACATAAAAATGCTGATCAATCCCGATAATCTCGTCCAATTTTTCGGTTCGGGATTGATCTTGTAAAATGCCTTGAGATCTCGCGGGACCGGGTTTGCATTCCCTAGTGATAACTTCGTATTATAGGTGTAGGTACCTACCTACCCATTCGTCAAAATGAGAAGAAGAAGAAAAAGAAGAAGAGTTTTTTTAATACATTTAATTTTATTGAACATTTCTTCTTAACTCATATTTGAGGCTTTAACACATCAAAGGTGGTGGATACCAAAACATGAAATAATTAAGTTGACGAGAAAACGTAAGACTTAGCAAAAGCTTACCGCCTTTTGTCAAATCCACGGACAAATAAGAGAGATGCAAGTTCGGATAACTTGATCAGAATAGATAATACATGTATTTTTTTACGAAAATCGATTAGATTCCACTAATTGAAAAAAAACGTACAAAATTAATAAGCACTATATTAAACTAATGATTTATAATAAAAAACTTTACAATTTTCGCATGACTCAGTTATTTTTATAATTCCTTATTTGGCACCTACCTACCACCTTTCATATATCACAACCTCTCTTAATTTTCTTTTTAACATTACACATCAAACAGTTTTATTTTCTTCTAAACACAAATTTATATACAGTTGAAAATGTCTTATAAGCTAGTGTAAAAAATCTATATTTATTTATTCTAAAGTACATAAAGAAATCTTGTCTAGACTACACCAAGCTATTTTTAGGTAAGTTAGTAACTCTATAAGATGTAACCATTAAAAACGAATATCTATATAATTTTTTGCAAAAAAAAATGAAAAAATGCTTTGAAACTATATATTTTTAATTGATACTAATTGAGACTATGTACCTACATTGATTTATATAAAAAATCGAATGAATGCAGTGAGTGCTTTTATGCATATGTATAAACATCGCATGTGTTTTATTATGCAGTTAGGTCCCTGGGAAGGAATGCAATTTAATTTTATTTATTTTTGACATGTAAATTTTTTATTTGCTTAACAACGTGGGTAGGTACTTTGTAAGGGTAGGCACTAGATGTGTATTATTTTTAATCTCAAATTCTTATTCACCTAAATGCGTCAAAATGTAAGATTGACGTTTACAAGTGTCGAATAAATCTGTTTTGTTTATTATTTGTTAAGGTATTCAAATTTGGTACAATTTACCTAATATAAATGATTGACTACGAATATTGTTTTCGAAATATTAGAAATAAAAATGTTTGAAATACTTACGTATAAACGAATAAGTTTCACCTGCACGGTCGCTATTTTTATCTGCCATATTTCAAACACGTCAAATATAAATCGTTCCAGACAGGTTGTTAAATCAAAAAAGTTTTAGGTACAAATGATTTAGATGTTTTCGATAAACGCGATGAAAAAAGGCAGGAAAACTCATGGCTGTAAAATAATGTTGCCTTTAAAAATATTTTGGAATTGCATCATCATTACGTTGGTCTTACAATTACTAAAAAATAATAGTTTGATTGTTAAATATCTGTTTTTATTTTCTCGTTATTAAATATAACGAGTTTCTATCCATTTGTTAGTTCTGATCAAACTTTCTTTATAGGTAAATACCTACCTATCGAAATTTAAAATGAAACTGATATGTAAACTTTTTGTTCTGAAGGTAAGTACCTACACTTCTTCAAATTTAAAAACTTGTCCACATTCCTACCAGAAATTTCAAAATAAGAAATGAGATTTTACTACATAATAAAATTAAAATAACGATCTTTGTATCTACTGTGGTAATGCAATCAGAATTACGTATTCTTTAGAAGTTCTGTACTATTTCAATAATAAAAATAAGTAATACAAACGATCAAGTTTATTAAATCTGACAATGTGACCTAAAGCTGAAAGATCTTTAATTTATCTGTAGGTAATATAACCTATCTTTTTGAATGCATTTAGTTTTACGAATAGCATTTCGTCATTTAAGCTACAACAGTTTTATTATAGTGCATTTCAAATCATTCTAAATTACATTCTCAATTATTAATCTGCTTCAAATATTGAAAAGAGACCTAATTATTATGTTGGTGTTGTTGTTATCTGAATATCGCGTCTCAGGACGGATATAAAAGGTTATATATTTATAAAATAATAAGATGGCCCTTTCAGAAGAACATTCTAAAACTAAATTATAATTTGAGTTAGTTAGTTAGGTAGGTACTTTTTGCGACCGTCGTTTGAGGAAATAGGTTATTGTAGTTAAACTTCTTTTGGCGCATTTAGGGTAAATTTTTTATCGTAATTTTTCTTTGTCACCATGCCAATAACGATTAAAAGTGATATTCGAAAAAATATTTATTGCGTAAACGACGTAGGTGTGTAATTGTCAGATATTCGTTTTCAAAATAAAAATACACACATTCATTCGACATTCAATGCGGCTGTCAAAGTTGTATATTTACGAAACATTTGAATACGGAACCGTTTTAAGTTGACATGAAAGTGGGCAGGCATTGGACTTTTTTTTGAAAATGCACGTATTTTTTAGATTCGTCACATATGTCAGCGATACTGCGGCGATAAATGTCTTCGAATCGTCGCGAGACGTCGATTCGAAGACATTTATCTCTTATTTTAGCTATCACACACCAATAGTTACCTACATTAATACCGCTTCAAAAACAAATATTAATAATTTAACTACATTTAAATGTTGTAAATTATATTTATCATCTCACTAGACATCGTATTATTGTATTTATATACATTTTTAACCAATATGTAAGCATCAATAATCACAATCACTCCAAAGAAGTGTAACTTCTACCATGCGTCCTACATGAGTACATGCTCCTCCATTTTTTATGGAAATGAGAAATAAAGTCAAATGATATTATAATGCAATGACAGGTGGGTTATAATTGATAAATACAACTTGGTGTAGACTTGACAATATTCAAATAATATTACTCTTCTATCTCAACTCTCCGCGTGTTTCAAAAGACACATTTTTCACATTTTTCAGCACCTTTATATATTGGACCAGGTCCTTCTTAAATATAATACTAAGAACTACGTACTTACTTAACTAAAATAGATTTTGGTTGAGAAAGTCAAGTTGTAGAGTTTAAAAGTACCAAGTGTTGACGAAAATAGATAGACAAGTTAAATCATATATATAATATTATGTACACAATCAAATATAACTATGACATTCTGTATTGTAATAAATAAATATGTCAATATTCTTAGAGATAACATTTGGTTCAAGCTTTGTGAATGTATTTTTAAATTTTAATGGCTAAAACTCCACAGAGTATACTTAGGTACTTTATCAAAAAGACATGCATATATATGTTATGGTTAATTTATTTTTGTGAAAATAGACGCATATTTATTTTAAATATGATAAGGAAAAAAAAGAGGCAGTTTACTATTAATGCCATAAGGATAACGCATTTTTGGAATGTTTCACATTGGAAGTAGGACCAAGTATAGTAGTAGGAATAAAAAAATAAAAAAGCCAAATTATTTAAATTGAATATTGTGAATGGGTATTTCAAAGATGTATTGAGAACTATTTAAAAAATTGTGTTAAGGATATTAAGTTATACAATTTCCTATGTGTATAGTTGACACCGAATAGGTATTAGAGAATAGTAATTTTATTCTTTGGTTTCTGTTCTTAATACACTAATTCATAAACTAAAATATAATTCTTCTATTATCTACTCATAGGTAATTTTTTAGATGTGTTTAACAAAAATTGGTATTGTAACATTTTGATCCATAAACAATATGCACAGAATATTTCTACAGTGATTATCTATTTTGCAGAATTCTATGAAAAAAAATCAGCCATGAAAACA
Source organism: Agrypnia vestita (assembly GCA_016648135.1). NCBI lineage: Eukaryota > Metazoa > Arthropoda > Insecta > Trichoptera > Phryganeidae > Agrypnia > Agrypnia vestita. Next base: position 58,019 of record JADDOH010011081.1, on the reverse strand, counting down.
TATTCATACAAATACAGTCCTAAATTAATAATTAGTTACACTTTGGGCTTGTTTCATGGCACTTTATCTCAATTTTTTCTAAACTTTAAGTATGATTCATGCCCTTAATCGTACATTTTAATAAGAAATCTCGTTTCTGTACAATTCTTGTCACTGGACCGGTCTGAAAGGTTTATATAGTCACGAGAGTCTAAAAACAATGGTAACTACACATTATCGAAGTCTTTCGAACAGATCGCATGAATCAAAAATAAACTACTGTATTTAACTATGTTAAACAATAAATGGTAATATCACGAAACATGATGCATACTTTGTATTGCCAATCTGTCGCCAGGTGTTGAACGGCAGGACGGCAGTCATCAAAGTAATTTGGCTGAAGCGTATTAGCGCCGGAATGGTATGTGCATCATGAATTTTATTGCGTGTTTATTATTTGTTTGAGATAATAAGTTAAGTAAAGTATATTTATTCATTGAAAAAAGTAACCCATAAAAAACAAGTTTTTAATATACTCCCTTTCTTTGTAAAATATAACAATAATTAAAGACGAATTAAAACATATAACATAACACTAAACTTACAGAAAATTAATATATTTCTAAAATGTCAGATGTTTTGAGATGTCAAGATTTTGATAAATTTACCTTATGAATTTCCAGCGTCAAATGATTTAGTCAGAATCAGATTTGAGTAATGTAGAATTCTTTAAAACTAAGCAGAAATCTAAAAGAAATAAATTATTATTTGATTTTTTCCCAAAAAACCCAATTTTGCTGTCATCTGTGAACCAATTGTTTTGTAAATTTTCGAAATTCGTAGTGATGTACCTACCTATTATACCGACGGAGTAATTCAAATTTAGAAAATATTCCGCGACGTTATCGGGCCGCCGTGGCGCGCTGTTGCTAATCAAACTTTTCTAATGATTCCAATTTGAAAAAACCAATAAAATTTCTAAAAATCCGAAATTATACTATAATTATTAATTTTTTTTAACGAAAATTTGATAGATCTTCTTGATCGTCGCCACGAGTCTGGTTGCCAAGTTTCAGCTCGATTGGATCACCGGAAAAGGGTCAAAAATCGATCCAAAGTTTTTGTTGACGGCAAGCAAGCAGACGCCACGAGTTAATATAAAGGGAGTAAAAATAGGTTTTACGGAAACAGCCAATTTGCGGCCACCGTGTGGCCACCATTGGCCGCAAACCGGCCAGGTCCTAGCAATGAGTACCTTGATCGCTTTTCATTCGTTAATTTCACTAATTCAGCATAATAGATAGTCACTACAGAAACACATGTATTTTTCTTACAAATATCGAATATATCATGTACCTAGGACTTTTGATTTGCAATGCCTTTTAAAATCAACGTAAAAATGATTGCAGTTTAATATTTAACTAACTCTACGAATAATACCTAATTGCACAGGTATTGGAAAATATCACAATCATAAAAGTAATATCGTATTTTATAATTAACATAAAAATATTCTTACCAATAAAAGTCTTACGTTCCTAAACATATAAAGAAATGAGACCGTCAATGGAACCATCTACATATTTGTACAAAAATTAACGTTGAAAAAAAATTTAATTCTTTGAAAAAATAAAATACTAGAGGACTAGATTACACAATGCATGGGAAATTTAATTAAAACGTTTATTTTGTAATATATTTGACTTAACATGAGTCAATATCCTAAATTTATAAGCAGTTTGAATAATGTCGCTGCAAAAACAAAGACCGCCATTTTGACAAAAGGGAAGCTGTCACATTTTCACAAAAATGGACTGACATTGTAATCTTGCATATAAGTAGTGTGTTTATACCATTCAATGGTTGTAATGTTACCACATGATATAGGGTTATTTTGCTCTCCAAAATATATAATTTACATTTTTCACGGTAGGTACTTACATACAGCTCAGTAGGTAACTAATAAATAGTCTGTGTTTCGGCAATCCTACCTTTTTTGTGCAGTTTTCATATTTAAATGGATTGTATGTAGGTACCTACCTAGCTACTATCAACCAAAAAATAAAAAAGTGTGTTTAAAATTTGATGAACATTTTCTTCGGTGATTTTTGATTATTCATTTGTTTTCTGATCCAGATACAGAGATGGTTCCATACATCCTCTCTGTATAACTCTTAATACTAAATAAATTTTCATTTTAAATTAAGTAACAACTAAATTGTTCGTTTTAATGAGGGACATGTTCTATTAATTTATACGAGAAATGTAGAGAATTTTAAATGTCTACAAATATTTTTAAAGCTGGTTTTAAAATATTGACTTATAAATATACATACATTACGTAAAAACAATGCGTTCATTAATTGATGGCACACGTCATGAGATTAAAGATATATTATATTATTCGTGAATGAGTATAGGTAGGTACCTATGTACATTTTAAAAGAAAACTCAGACACGTTTTTTACGATTTTTAAACTAGGTCTAAGGGTACTTATGGCAGTAAGGGACGTAGATTTAACTACAACCTTTGGAATTTCACAGCCACCGATCTAAACTTTTCAATGTTGATCTCATAATGCGTATCCACAGCCTTCGAGTTCCGCCGAGAGTTAAAGCTGTATGTGAACATAGGTATATTGGAATAAAAGCGAAATCATATATTCATCTGACAGAACATGATGACATATTTAAATAATGATAATTGTGATATTTTTATAACATATCTAAATATTATATTTAGATTTATTTCTGGAAATTCTAGTTGAGTAGGTACCTACCTGACTACAGTTTATTTCAAATACCTACTGACTGAACGCCGCTGTCGGAAATGGCTATAAAGTTAGATATTTATTTATTACCTACTTTTAATAAATAGATAATCAATGGATGTTTAACCATCCTGATGGATGGTTCAGGTATAATTGTTTACTGAATGAACGAGAAATAAAAAGTTCAAAGTAAAAACATGTTATAGAGTTCACTCTTTTTGGTGATTGAGATATTAGAAATACTGGCAAAAGAAAAAAAATCATTATATTTTTTGAGTACCTATGCTGAAATTTTTAAGAACACATCACTGGATTTTGTCCCCATTTTGAGAGGGATCATTATTAATTAAGATAAATTATGGATGTTAAGAAAGCATACTTGTATCAAATAAAATAAGCGAGTTACATAAATACTTGCATACTTAGGCAGAGAGGATAGAGCGCCACACTCTTCTGTCCTGACATACAACTCTCGCCTCATCCATATTCATACATCTTCGCATGCAAGCTCGCCGATTGTTGAGGCTTCTAACGGGACCATCTTCCAGTTAATCTGGTCATGCAACGTCTTCCGCGGTCGCCCTATCTTTCTGGCGCCGTCAACACTTGCATTATATATCTTTCTTACCATTCTTTCCTCATTCATTCGCTCAACATGCCCAAACCATCTGAGCGACCCTTTTTTAATTCTATTAAATATGCTAAGATCAGCTTTACATTCATTCCTAATATCTGCATTCTTTACTCTATCATAAATTGATTTGCCATACATACCTCTGAGAGATCTCATCTCCACTGCATTCAATCTACTTTCGTTCCTCTTCTGCCAGCTCAAGGCTTCGCTTCCATACATCAGTGTTGGTACCAGAATTCCATTATGTACCGCTAGTTTTGCCTCGGTAGACACATTTCTACGAGAAACTATCGCGTTCAAAGCACCGTTCACCCTATTCCCCGCAGTCACTCTCCTTTCGATATCTTTCTCAACATTCCCTCTTCCCAACTTCCCAAGTACACAAACTCATCTTTTCCGTTCAAAATCCGTTCCAAACATTCATTACCTATTAGAATTTCACACGTTGTCTTACTTTCCTCTTTTTCGAATACCATCACTTTTGACTTGTTTACGTTCATAATAAGGTCACTTTCCTTGCATACCTACATCATACATCCTTCTTACTAAACTCTGTAGGTCCTGTTCGCTATTTGGCATTAATACCGCATCATCCGCGTACAGTAAACAGCATACAATCAAATCACTCATTTTCGCTCCTACATTCATACATTCCAGTTCTTTCACACAATTATCCATATACAAGTTGAACAGCCATGGAGACATTACGCAACCCAGTTTGACACCTTTTGTAATATCAAACCATGGTGTGAATGATCCATTGATTCTTACACACGCAGTACTTCCTTCGTAAAGGGATGCAATTGCGTGTATAAGTTTACCATTCACCTTGTAACCAGAGAGTACCTTCCACAACCTTCCTCTTATAACTCTATCATACGCCTTTTGCAGATCTACAAATGCACAGAAAAGCTTTTGGTTTTTCGCAAAAAACTTTTCCGTCAACACTCGTAGAGAGAAGATCTGATCCATGCATCCTCTTCCACCCACAAAAGCCCCTTGCACGTCCCATAACTTTTCTTTCGTCACCGACCTTACTCTTTCTATCAAAATTCTTCCATACAGTACATAAATACCTTGTACACAAAAGACTTCTATGCAAACAATTTTGTCTCTGTAAGACATCTTATCTTGAAAAAAAATTGAATGCAAATTGACAATGAAAGATATTGAAACTACCTCATAAATACAAAAGTATGATTATCCCGTGCCGTTTATGATTTAGCGTTCGAACGCCAGTAGAGCGAATTTGGCTCATGAAAAGAGTATAGATACATATGCCACGTTAAGTGTATTACACAACTACAAAGGAGGATACTAAAACTATCGATCGTGTATAGTACAAAATCGCTTATTAACTGAGCCTGTGTCACGAAGCACACAGGTATACCTCTTTTCATTTAAGAAAGACAATCGAATTAGTATGTGTAAGCCGTGCGTACGAGGCATTTTGTTTCGTTGTGTTGGTGTTTATACCCGTAAACACAAACACAGCGAAACAATGTGCGTCGTACCTACTTACAGCTCACACATACTAATTTGATTATCTTTCTAAAATGGAAAGAGGTATACCTATCCAGATTTCCGTTAATGGATTAATTGAGTTAGACGATAATACTGTACATCCCTTGTTTCAATATCTAGTCTATTATAAAAATCAAATATGCTAATTTCAAATTAACAAACGAACCGCGAAAGCCAGTACCTACCTACATTAGTAAATTCCAAAAATAAGATGGAATAATATAAATTAAGTTCGAATAGCGAATGTCAACAGGTTTAACTTGAAAATTAAAGTAAAATAATAAATAATACGACAACAATACAATAATGTCAGAATTTTTTTATTTTTTGTGGTCTCCCAAAAAAGTGTCTTACTATCTGAACTTTCGTAGCGTTCATTACTTTGCACTATTCTGCATTGTCGTCGATGTCCGTGCAATTCAAGCCATGTATTCACTAGGGGACAAATCGCGAAACATTCCGCGCGGCATGTCGCATCAACATCTACGCTCATGTTTCGGGGACAATGACGCGGTCATTTGACGTGTACACACCGGGACTCGAATATCACTTGTCGCAGAAACGACGGAAATGTCGCCCGGTAAGGTTATGTTGACAGCTGCGTATCTATTTACACTAGCCGCCCGATGAGGTTAGGATGACAGCTGCGTATCTATTTATTTTAACGAGTTTATCGAAACGCAAGAGGAGAAAAAGGTGGTAGGTGCGAAATTATTTACTGCAAAGAGAAAAAAGAATGGATATTCTATGCGATCTTCGAATATCTAACGGATCTTTTGTCAATTTCACTCGAATGACAACAACTGATTTTGACAATTTATTACAAATAATCGGGCCTTCCATAGCCAAGCAAGACAATATTAAGGAACGCTGTTGGCCCTCACATAATTTTATTTTTATATTCACGGTTTGAAGTGTCCCACAAAATTGTACGGCGATGAGTTGTCAGTTGACAGATACAGCGCTTGCGCATTCACCTGCACCTTGCGCAAACACACCACGTGATACTGACGCGCAGCCCGATGTCCCCGTGAGCTCGCTCGAGTACCGTGCGCATGGCAACGTTTCCGCGGCACGTAGAAATGCCCCGCTATGTCGCGGAACAGTGCGCGATGTTGCAACGTCACGTAGACTCTATGCCGCGCGTGATGTTGAGAGATAATTTGTCCCCTAGTGAATACATGGCTTCAGGCTCGTGGAAACGCACCACAGAGATCAATTATTATTGAGCATTTTTAGAACGGATGCCACATGACATAATTATCCGTTTTTCAACGAACATAAATATTTATACCGGATTATAACCGAATATAAATAGAGTTAAAACATCGAGTGGATATACGCTATAAAAATTAAACAAATGATCGGTCCATAGACAATAGATTTTTTTGTATGACTGAAATATTTGTATAAAAATTACGTTTACGCAGTTCGTAAGTATAAAACGAAACATATTTTGGAACGTACGAAATGTAAGTATGACTGCTTGAAATTTAAGTATTAAAGGAACATAATACTAAATACAAACTTTGATTTGATAATGTTTTTACCGTATGTATAGATACGGGTCTTATAACGCGTAAATTCCATAATATTCTAGCGTATACCAAACTTAAAATCACACCATTAAACATAATAAAAATATGGCAACATTATTTTTGGTAAAAAAGATTGCTTAAAAATAATCAAACTATATATTATATAAACAATTTGACAGTTTACGACTTAAACATAGTGGAATTTATTCTCACATTGGTAATTAAATTATATTTTATACTGAATACAATGCAAAGATTAGATATACCTTTCTTTCGTTGTAGTTAAATATAGAGGTACGAGATTAACTAAACCTTTTCTAATTCTAAATGTATTTATTGAATACATGACAACAATTATTGTTAAAGACGTATTGATTATAATACTTATTACATTAATCACACTAAGAGTATCACTAAATATTTATTTCACAATTATTAAAATTGACTGAATCAACTTCAACACAATGTATGTGTTTCCTAATAAATAAACAGTATACAAAATACGTTTTAAGCTTTCGATTACTGATAATGTCTCGAATCCGCGAATCCGACAGATTGATTCGCTTCATATAATACAATACATATTTGGTTCTGAGCTTAGCTTATTTTGGTTACGATTCACTTTTTTCTCATCTTGGAAGGTCAGGCTTTCCTCGGCACCGAATCCTGACCGAATCCCCTGCACATGAGGAGGTTCTTGTAGGCCTGTCTGTACTCGGACGACATGACCACGTAGATGATGGGGTTGATGCACGTCGTGAGGTAAATGAGGATGTACCCGGCAATGTTGAGGGTTCGGATGTCCATGGATTCGCGGAAGAGCTTAGTGATGGTGATCGGCAGGTAGCACACCAAGAAAGATACGAAAATGACGAGTATCATCTTGAGGAGCTTCTTGTCCTTGCTGGTCATCTTGCCGGGGCATCCGCTGGATATCGGCAGAGGCGCGTTGCACCTTCGCCGGTGCCCTCGTCCTCCCGAAGGGCTCTTGTTGGATTTGAAAACGGACGTCATTCTAGACAGCGACTGGATGCTGGTGAATCTGTTTCCCCTGGATTTCTTTCTTTGCACTCCATCAGTGGGCGACGATTCTAGCGAGGTGGGGGTGTTTGATCTCATTGAAGTATTATCCGGGTCGTCGTAGGTGTCAATGCCGGAGGAACTCGAAGGTTCCATGATGAACTTCTTTAATTTTTTTTCGTTGTAGGGCTTGCATATCGCATTGGGAGCCGACAATAAATTAGGATCTGGTAGGTTTTGGTTCGTTTTCAGCTCTGAAGATCGTCTGTGGTTATCTTTGTTATAGTTACTGTTTATCTCTGTGATTCCATTTTCTTTCGACGCAACGGAAGTCTCCAAAAAGACGTCGCTTTTTTCTGCAGTGGGGGAAGATTTGTCCATCGTGAAACTGGATGATTTCTCTCCCCCAGTTGTGGCGTTGGACACGGACCCGAGAGCGGAATCTTCCGGGCTTAGAAATAAGTTCTTTCTAAATTTCCCGAGATGTTTCATCTGCACCGTGTTGTCCATGGAGACGGCGGAGTGGTCTATGTTGCTCACCTGGCAGCTGGGGGTGCTGGGAACGTACTTCCTCCCGTTGGTCTTCCCCCTGGATTGGAGGGCCGTCTTCCGCACAATGTAGAAGATCCTCGCGTAGCAAACGACGATGGCGAGACACGGCAGCACGAACGCCACCACGAAGAGGAACTCTTTCGGCGAGTTTCCGCGCTTGTCGGGGAGGATGGAGCACGACCCGATGTGACTGTCCAAGCCAAACCGCCCCCAGGACTCGAACCAGGTCGCAGCCAGCGCTCCGAACCCGCAAGCCCAGGTGCTTCCGACCATCAGGCCGAGATATCTTCGACGGTATAGTCTAAAAATTAAAACACACCCGGTTAGTACAATATTTTTGCATACATATGTACAGATTCTGAACACACAATTACTGGTTTTTGTCGGCAGAGGGATAATTATTAATTAAGAAAATAAGAAATGTATTATTAACTGATAAATTATAGAAGTCTCACAGTGTTGTAGTTATTTATATGGATAACGTGCATGTAAGTCTTTATAGGGCGGCCCAAGGTTTATGATCTGCTGGCTTAAGTCATTACTTTACATAATCCAACGTTCACCAGTTTCACCGTAAGAACATACAAACATTATCAATTTTTTAAAAGTTTTATATATGCCCTAAATCAGTAGATATTCTTTTAAATATTTGGATAGCATAGTCCCTTTAAATATTTGAAAGAATACTGATTTAGAACATATAGACAACTTAAAAATGTTGATAATGTGTGGATTTTCTTACGGTGGAGTTGGTGATCGTTGCATTATGTAAAGTGTTCACTTAAGCAAGCTCATATAAATAGCTTGACCTCTGATTCAAGTTATAATTTACCGGTTAATAAATTTCACTATACTCGATATCGGGGTCAAGTATAATTAATAAGCATAATTCATTTAGTGTTCCGGTTACTTCACAGCTTACGATCTATATCCAACTTATTTTCACAGTGAAGCAAGTTTCACCGACTGGAAAATTGGTTTGAGTCACAAATATTGCGGACGGAAAGTGTGTTAATTTAATTTAACTTCCAAGCGATTTGTCAAACAAGATTTGTCTGAATTACGAAAACTCTTTCCTGAACTTTAAACTAGTTAACAAATTACTTTCAACTTCGTCCTTTCTTGAAATGAAAATTGCAATGAAAATTTAAAAAATAGGACGACGAACAAAAGCCTGAAAAATAGTTCTTGGTGGTTTGGATTCTCCGATTTCACCGTTGGTAGAACTGAAATGAGACCGGAAAAAATATTCCGTTTCAGTTATTTTAAAAAATCACAGTTTATCTATCTGGTTTTAAAACCAATTTAAATATAATATTTTTTTGTGATTAACATATGTATATACAAATAAATAATTGTAAGGGTTGCATGATAATAACGAGTCGTGAAATGAAAGATAAAATACATGTATAACTAAGAAAGAAAGCTAAAATAAGATAATTACTACTGAAAAATTGTTTGGTATAAAGCAAATAAACGTAAGTATGGATATTGTTAATTTCGATAGAAGGAACATTGAATATTGAAGAATAATATCATAATATATATACTGCCATAATGGCATACTGCCAGAGATGACGTATGAAGTGAAGACGATGACTCTTGCAAAGAAATGTGTAGAAAAGCTCAAATGAACGTATGCATGGAGAGATCTCTGCTTGGCGTAAGCCTAAGAGATAGAATATGAAATGATGAAATTAGGCGCAGAACTAGAGTAGTGGATATCACGGATCGTGTAGCGAAGCTAAAATAACAATGGGCAGGGCATGTTGCAAGGCAGGATGCTACAAGATGGACTTGCAGAGTTCTGAAGTGGAGACCTCGGGAGAATAAAAGAGGCGTCGGAAGACCTCAAAAGAGATGGGCCGACAATATACCCGCTGTGGGGGGGAAGAAATGGCTACAACTAGCAAATAACGAGGAAGGATGGAAGGGTGTGGAAGAGGCCTATATCCAGGAGTGGAGAGATGAATATATCATAATCATCAGCGAATAACTGATTGCTTAATTTTTGTTCTGAGCAGTCATATATTATGCTGATTTTTGATCTGGAACTTTAATCGAGACTTGTATTGCATTTGATAAATTTTCGTCATTGAATATGAGTTTTTTTAGAATTATTTTAAGCAACATGTTAGGTACTAATAAATTATTAGAGATTTATTTTAGAGATTGCGTTAAGTTTACGGATACGAGAGGGGCGTATCCGTAGATTTAACACAACGAAACAATGCGCGTATTACGCACTGTACCCACACTATCTCAAGCTTATATGAAAAGACCTTATACTAAAGTATGGTTGAACAAAACCATAAAAATATTTTTCGTTTTTTACAACAACAAAATTTTTATAATATTAAAACAATTTTTATTAAGATACATTTTTTATTATAATAACAAGATTGGATCGCAGAATAATTAGGAGCGGATCGTCAATTATCAAAAGCAAATATATTACAGTCCATGTCGCATAGAAACATAAAAACATGACTTTTTACATTTTTTGCAAAAGTGTGCGGTTATCGCGTCAAAAAATTATTTAACCATTATATTTTGATTTAGATGACTTAACAAAAAATATGGACAAAAAAAATATTCATTCTTATATAATACTATCCCATCATTATGGACGGGCTATTTCTAGTGTAAAAATATCAAACTTACTGTACTTACAACTATATGAAAAAATGTATCCAGTTTTCACTATTATAATTTATATTATGTAGTTAAATAACTGTTTATAGTTAAGCAAATGTTTATAGTTAAACAAATGAAGCACAGTTAAATGTGCTTCATTTGTGTATGTTACAATTATCTTTATTCCAGTAGAAGGATTTTTAATTTTTTTATTAATTGATTTCATGATATTATTTATGTAGCCGCCATTGGGTGGCTTACGTTTTTTCATTTAAAACATCGATTGAAAAACGTGCCGATTCGAAGCGTTTAAGAAAACTAAAATGGCCCCTTCTCAAGCCCGCAAATGAATAGCCAACCACACAAACAGCAGTTCGCACAAGCGAATGAAAAATCACTCGAATAAGCATGGACTTCAACAACACAACAGATCTCCAGCTTTCTGGCAACAAATGCTTTAAAATGCGGCCGCGGTAGAAACATTAATCCCGCCCAGGAGGATTCCGGCATTTGCTCTTTATCCGGCATTTTGTCGATAATTTTCCGCCCAGAATTCTGGACAATGGCGATGGGGGAAAAATGAGTTGTGCTAAATGGCCGCTAATTTTACACGGCTCATAAATTAGGGCGGCCGCTTTGTTAAGGGAAATTGAGCTTTTTATTTATGTCAACATTAAGAAATGGAAACGATATCTCGAGAAATCCAACGGCGGGTTGTGAACGCGAGGACATTTGTAACATTCGTGGCAGAGGTGGGACTAAGCTATTTTATTTATGACGGGGAGGAATTCGTTTGCGAAATATTTTACTTGCGATGTAAATTCTGTAAGATTTTTTAAATTATCTTGTTGCTTTATGCAACCTATTATTTTGTTCCGCTATTTGAGATAATATATTTTTGAAGATAAAAATTTTCCAGCCGCATTAGGAATTAAAATAAAACACAAATCACTTTGTTTTCACCACTATATTAGATTAAAAAATCTACATGTTTCGAGAACAATGTTCTCTTCATCAGGATTATTGTGTACTAATCTTAAAAGTTGAAACAAGCAAATATGTTACGGTGAAGGAGCGGTTGAGGGGGTTGGTGAGGGGAGGGGGGGGTTCGAGGTGTTGATTATTATGGGTCATTTGGAATGTTAAGTGGAAAAATATTCAAAATAGGATTATGCAAAAATTTCGTCTGTGTATTTATTATATTAGACTTAATATTAACATTTTTCCTAATTTCGAGTATTTCTAAATTATTTATTTGAGGTATCTTATAGTTGAAATGTAAAAATTTTAAGCCTGTGTTAATATCAAATGTATGGTCAAATTCTATTAGATGTTTTGCGAAATCAGAATCAATATTGCTAGTTAATGCTTTGACATGTTCTTTAACCCTAGTTTCAAAATTTCTTTTTGTTTTGCCAATATAAAAATTATCGCAATCGTTACAATTAAGTCTATAAACTCCTGATTTCATGATAGGATTATCACTATCCTTGTTATTTAGTATGTATTTTTTTAATTTGTTACTCGTATAATATACTCGCATTAGGAATTTCTGCGATTGATAATATATTAAAAAACTAATCCATAAAAACCAAGTTTTTATTATACCTACTCCCTTTCTCATTGAGTCAGGTTTCGTACCTACTGCACGCGTCGGGGTCATTATTCATTTGTATTGATTCAAATTTGACAAATAATTAAACAATTTATAAATCGTTAAAATTTCGAAAAATCCAAAATTATACTAAAATTATAACATTTTTTTAAACGAAAATTTTTTAGATAATTTTTATTATCGCCGCGAGTCTGCCTGCAAAGTTTCAGTCGAAAAAAGGGTTAAAAATCGATCCAAAGTTTTTCCGGCAGACAACAAATCGCAGACGCTACGAGTTAAAAGAAAGGGAGTATAAAGGAAACTACCTACTTTGGTAATTATTTTAAAAAGGAAAATAACTAAACCGCCATATACTGTATTATAAATATATAGTATTTGTAATAGATTTTATGATCAGAGTGGATATTTTAAAATTGAAATACTTTTGATAAAATACCTCTTAAATACGCAAATATAGTTTAATTACTAATTTTCAATTGAAAAATTCCTACTACTGCCAGATTATCATTTTCCAAACACATCTCCCTCTATGTCAATTGCATAGTGGCGGTTTTATTTTTATATCCCTCATATATTAATTAATATACCTACTAGCAGTTAACTAATTGCGTATCGCTGATTGCATGCTGCTAGGCCACAAGGAAAGTTATTTCCTAAAAATATTTGGTTGGTTTCTGGTTTTATAAGTCTTAACCTAGAAATGAATATTCACGACATTTGACTAATATTACGTCACAGTTTTAGTATTTTCAAATTCTTCTGCATGTACTTAAGCGCTTTTGAGGTAAGTACTCACGAAAACGGCGCTATATAAATCATCCAATTATTATTATACTGTAAACGCATAAATATATAGGCCTATTGTTATTTGAAAGAGATATTATAAAACACGTCATACTTATGTAAAATTCAAAGTCAATAAGTAGATATACTTGCCAGCAGAAAAAATAAAATTGATTTTTGAAAATATACAAATGGATTTCTTTCTCATTAAATGCCAATCTTGACGTGGCTCGATGTACAACGTATAATGTTTGAGTAGCTAGTTGGTGTTGTTCTCATGACGCTCGCCTAGGGGGACAGCAGCAAGTTAGTCTTATTTTCATAGCACAAGCAGCAAGTTAATCCTATTTTCATAGCACAAGCGATAAGCTTATTTTGAATATAGTAAAAATATTAATGCGACACGCCTTCTATGTTAGCGTCTCTGTTAAAAAAAATTCTGCACATTAATAATATCTAAATGTATTTTCAAATGTAGCCTTTTTAACATTTCTTCATATGATTAATAATAATAAGTTAACTTAAAAACTGCATACACATTAAAAATGTTCCAAAGCTTTCGCGGTTCAGAATCTCTTGTTTAAAGTTTCAAAACAACAGGCGCGTTGATGATTCCTGAAATTGAAACCGAAAAGTTACACACACGTCAAAATATCCCTTAAAACTTTAACCAGAAGATTTTGCTTAAACGAATTTGAACATAATTCTACGGAAAACCTTCAAGCGAAAAGACATACATTGAAAACCATTTAGACCATCGTTTACCAGCGACTTCGCATTTTGTTTGATAAAATGGTATTTAGGTACCTCGTCGCCCATTAATATTTATGGTGATTATTTTGCCCCATTTCGGGGCGAATTTCCTTAATGAATACAAACCGGACGGGACGGTGGACCATAACTTAGCGAGCACGGCCCCATGTATTATTCCATGGGGTCACGGTACCAATTCCTAGTAAGCAACTTGCCTTACTGTCGTCTATCCATTTTACTGCTTGACATCTAATAAACCACGTGGTGCATCTTTTAACCAGTGTTTACGATTACTTTTTCAAAACCAGGGTTCCGGGTTTGGCGTTTTTTAAAATTTTAAACCTGGGTTTACTTGGTTGGTTCCAGGGGGTCAATAGCAAAGAACTAAAATAATCGCGCAATTCACATGGCATATAGCCACTGATGTCTGTATACAACATGTATATTATAATAGAGATCAATGTATAACACACGAGCTGTTGGGAATCCCAAATTCATAAACTTGAGTGAAATAGAGCTATGGCGTACGACGCCGCCAATACATCTCCATCTCACTTCGTCTGATTGTATTTTTATTCATGTGTTTGAGAGCCGTATCGAGTCTGACTAGTTAAGTTTCGTTTTCCGAAGTTTTCCTCATTTAGCCACCAAAAAAATATTTCGACCATTTTATACGCATCAAACCCTCATTAATTATTTCTTTTTATCTACATCAACTTTCCAAAACACAAAATCTGACGGTGTGTGCAGTTTGAAGTGTGCGATTTGAAGTGCGCAGTTTGAAGTTTGAAATTTGAAGTGCGTAGTGCGTAGTTTACAATCGTGTGAAGTGTGCGCTTCAGTATAATGTAGTACTACATTGTAGTACTTAGTACAGAGCGGATCCATCACTACTCGGTTACTAGAATACAAAGAATACTGCGGACGGCGAATTTCTTACACGGAGACAGTCGGCTTATCAGTTCAATAAAGAGGTAAGTCGTAGATTTTCTACTTGGATCGAACTAAACTTTAAATCAATAAAGAAAATACCAAAAATAAGTTTATATTTGACGGCGTTAACAGTTACCCTGATGTAAAGAATGTTCTTTGTGAAATTAAAATAACAGTTCCAATGTGTAAAATGTGTAAATTATCTTATGTTTTATCTTATGTTTTATTGTTAAATTAGTATTAAGTATCTTATTTGTAAACAAGGATTTTTAAATAAATAAATAAAAAAAAAAAATTAGAATCACGTTAATACGCAGTATATTTAATTTTTTTTAAGGCGAATATTGGTACTTCTGTCCTTAACCGCGACTTATTAGAATGTATAATATTTTTCATTCGCAAAGCAATATAAACATATTTTCAGACTGCAAATCATAATTCTGCAAGAAAATTTTATTGCAATTGATAATATATGATCATTGATGCAACAGATAAAACTAATTCTTGTGTAACTAAACCTTTTAGAATATAATAATGTTACATAATACGATATTATTTAGGTGCACAAAATGTATGGGCGTGTCATGGCCATGCTTGTGCTAAACGGAATAAAGTAAAATTATTGATTGAAAATATTTAAATGTTTATTGGATGGATGAAATTTAGATCCGTAACAAAAATCTTGAGTGACCCGAAAATGCCTATAAAACTTAAAGGAAAGATATACCAGACTATTGTTAGACCCGCGATAATGTGTGGCTTCGCAAAACAGCAGAAATGCGAATGCTTAGATGGTCGGCAGGAGAAACATTAAAATATAGGATAAAAAGTTCACGTATTCGTGGTAGCCTACGTGTCATGGACATAAATAGTAAGCTGGAGGAACGACAGTTGAGATGGTATGGACACACAAGATGGAGACCACCAGACCACACGGTGAAGCAGGCAATATCTATGGAGCTTCATCAACAGTCATCCAGAGGAAGACCAAAGAATTCCTGGATGACTCAATGCTCAATACTACAGAGAAGCGGCCTGGATAAAAGCGATATCCAGAACCGAAGAACGGGAGCCTGAGAACGAGAAGAGCCTACTCCAATAGCCTACCTAGGCAATGAGTTGGGACAGTGCACGGAAGAAGAAGAAGAAGATTGAAAATATGCATAAAAAAAAGTCCAAAAGTCAAAAAGTCACCATACATTTAAATATGGCAAGTCGAATATTAGTTTATTACACCATTTCATTTTCATCATTTCTTTTTGACAAATGGTTCAACATTTATCTGCTGTGCGGGACTCTCCCTTCCTGGGAATTCTGGTAGAGAAATAGCCAGCGTGTTGGATTAATTACTGAAATATGACGTGTGCGAAGGATTTTCATACAATATCAGATGGCTTTGTGCCTCGTACCATTGTTTCGCTCCTTAACAACGCCGGGTTTTTGTGCTCATCAAGAATTTAGACGAGGAAGTAACAATAACATTCGCGCTACAATAATTACATTACGATGAGGTTTGCTTTCATTTTTCATGCGAAATCATTCCACCAAATATTTCTGTCTGAAGTAAAAAATTGATTGTGAACGCCAAAACGATTTGTAACGGAAAAGCGAATCGAGAACGCTTACGTCACTCACAACTAGATAAACCAATTCTGAAGTCTCGGCCCATTTAAAGCATTGTCACAGGATCGTGGCTGCTACGGGCGAATAAAATGCAAAAAACTATTTAAACTTTTAATTAATACGAAATAAAGTCACTGGACACGAATTTAATTGGAGCACCGTTCTTTAGTACACACTAAATGTTTCGAGAATATTTCACACAATAATTCACTAATGTTGTTCTAGAATCTTTGCTGCACTTTTTTCTATCGCATGGTAGATCTGCTCCGTTTCGCACGTAAGTACTCGCGCCGAATACCTGTCGCTTGGTTCTGCTGTCGCTTTGTCTGTGGAGTTCTATGTCGCGCTGTCAAACAACTGTGATCGCGCGCGCACCATTCTTTACTTTTATAACAGGTATTGAATATGGCAATTTCGAGAATGTTCTCGTATAATCGTGTGCTTTCGTCTAGCTTCAAGTTCTTTCTTATGTCTGCTAGATTGTTCGAAAGACTTTGATTATGTGTATTTCCTATTATATCTATTAGATTCTCGTGACAGTGTTTATGAATTTAGGAATCAGTACGTCTAATCCCGAAACTTTCGGGATAGGACGCCTTAATTTAGGGGTGTTGTATATTTTTCATTGCTTGTGAAACATTAAAAAAAATCTTCATTCGTGACTCTGTCCATCTAGATTATTTTGTAAGCGTCCGTGTTTCCATTCCATAAAATTTTTAATGCAGTATCAAAATATAAAATTTAAGCGAGCATCTCCGCTGTAATGATGGACCAGATGAGAAAGATAATGTTTTGACATTTCTCACGGAAACTTTACGCATGCATAAGTACATCCGGTCTATTTTGTTTTAGGATATTAAAACGATGTTGTTATTCAGAGAATAGGGGGGAATCACCCCTATTATCGCACCATTACCGTAACAAACAAGTCTTGATCGTTACACACTTGACGTGATCGCATTTGACAGATGTCCTCGTATTTCTCATGGAAACTTTTTGCGTGCGTAAATGAATACGTCCCGTCTATTTTGTGTTGAGATATAATAACAAAAAAGGTAATTTGACATTTAGGGGTATGTAGGGATGGTAAATGAAAAAAATATATCGATATATATCGAATCGATATTTTAAAAAAGTATCGCAAATAATCGATATATATCGAGGAAAAAAAAGGTCACCGGAAGAAATATATCGATGTATCAAAGAAAAAGATATCGATATGTCGAAGAGAAAATATATCGAAAGAAAATATCGATATTTTTCGATATATTTTTAAAAGTGTAACAAACTTAAGGGGAAAACGCTTTTGGCGAACAAAAAAAAGGTCACCGGAAAAAATATTTACCTACACACATTTACACAATATTTAGTCCCAAAATAAAATTTGGCGACTAAAAAAAAATGATATTCAAAAAAAGTATCGACGTTTCTCAAAAAAATATCGACGATAAATATCGATATTTTTCAAAAAAAAAATCGATATATTGATATATCGATATTCTTTACCCATCCCTAGGGGTAGGTACTGAATAAATTACGTATGTCTAATCACGGTACCGTGTATGACGTATTTGTTTGGTGGCTTTTATGATGACTATACTTCAAAAACATCCACGAATGAAAATCGCAGATTTATCCAAAATTGTGACAACGCTATTCAATGAAAAATATTACATTAAATATATATAAGAGGGAGGAGAATTTGATACACTTCCGTAGAGTAAATACTGATCCAATTTTCATATTTCACATATTTGATATTTCCGTGAACACGATACTCGAGTAAATAGGCTCCAGGGGAAATATTGTGACTAAGGGATGTTCCGTCAGTAGGGGCTGATGTAAATGCCTTACGATTTAAAATAAACATTTCACGCCAGAGGATGCTGGCTGTGGACTAAAGAAAGGATCGAGATATTTTAAATATGCATTATTTTACTCACATTCGATTCAATAGGTCATTGCAATGAATCGATATTGTTTAATATTTATTCAATGCATTTTTTAATAACTAAAATTAAAGAATTATGTGCACAAGAAAGAATACAAACGATACATACACTTTGGTACAGTTATTTCTTGTAGAATTTATACGATTTATTTTTATATTGCAACGAAATAGAAAGCAGAAGTAATAGCGCAGTGGCCGAATCACTTGTAATATGTCACAATATTATTGAAGGATCTAGAACGGCCTATAGTAACTATTCTTTCCAACCCTGGAAAAAAGAAACTGATCAATCTCCGCGACTATCAAATCTCTTCCCGGTTCCCGGCTGGAACCCACCGATTCTTTTTATCGTACGAAACAAGGAAATGAAAACACGAAAGGCTTCTACAATTCCGGCGACAAAAAGCAGAATTCTTCGAAAAATAGCTATCAAAAGAAAGAACGAAAGTATAAAATTACAGACACGCAGCCACGTTGAAAAAATGTTACGAAAAAGAGCAATTTTTCTCAAAACTTTCCTTTTTATACCCTGCGATATTTATTTTTTCGAAACAAAAAATATAAAGTAACAATTTAACATGTGCCAAATATTTCTTCATTCAAATTTTTCAGTATTTAAATTATAAATTGTCGAATTCTTACTCGCACAAAATAATAAAGAAAATACATCATTTTTATTAATCCATAAACAAATATATAGAAAATATGAAACAATTTCAATTTTAAGACATTTTAATTATATACTACATTGCCAAATCATTCGATAGATATTTTGGAGGTAACAGCAACCTAGATCTAGATTATTTACAGTGATTACTAAAATTAATCTTGTAATCCAATTTTTTTCAAGCAAATTAATAAAAGCATGTCTCCATTTTTTTAAATTGCTTGTTTATATTTGACATTATTAAAAGTATTCCACATACTTAATTATCAATCCTCGCATCGTAACTAGTAGCGTCTGACAGGATGTTACGATCCACCATATCTTTAAAGACCTTTGGATACTTGCTGGTTTCTGAAGTTATATCACATTAAATTTGATGGTACAATCTGACTGTATCATACTTTCTATCATTTTTACTCCCTTTATGTGTTTATCCCTACTCGTGGCGTCTGCTTGCTTGCTTGTCGGCATGCCATGAAAAAAAACTTTGGATCGATTTTTGACCCTTTTCCCGTGATCAAGAAGATCTATCAAATTTTCGTTAAAAAAAATTAATAATTATAGTATATATTATTAATTTTTATAATATTTTTTATATAAATTTTATTGGTTTTTTCAAATTGGAATCATTACAAAAGTTTGGTTACTAGCAACGGCGGCCCGATAACGTCGCGGAATATTTTCTAAATTTGAATGACTCCGTCGTTATACATAATAGGTACTTCACTACGAATGTCGAAAATCTAAATTGACTGACAAATGTTTTTAGAATTTAATCTTCAGAGCATGAAGGTGTCTTATCAGAGCTCAAAACATCTGACATTTTAGAAATATATTAAATTACTGTAAGTTTAGTGTTACGTTATATGTTTTAATTCGTCTTTAATTGTTGTTTAATTTTGCAAAGAAAGGGAGTATAATAAAAACTTTTTTATTTTTTGGTTTTTATGGGTTACTTTTTTATTTAACTGACGTGACCCGCAGACCCAAGGCGCAGGCGCGGAACCGGTGAGTGTTGCCAGCGATAAGAAGACGATTTTCCCTAACTGCTGTCGTACGATTCCTGTTCTCCCGGTTTTATTGTTTCGGTTTACGGGCTTCGGGCAGCGGACCACGACCGCCGCGACAGTTTACGGCCGCTGGGCCCGGACAAAAAGTCCTGTGACGTCACGGACGCTGTGCCTCGGGAAAAACGTACCTTTGTTTTAAAGTTTCATCATGTGCTGGAAAACTCCAACAGGCAAAAACTGCATACGTTAGATATACTGTGCATATGTTAAATGATGGTGGTGACGGAGGAATTGTTATTCGCTATTCAATTTACTCCGATTTAGTTCGTGTCCAGTGACTTTTTGTATAATAAATTAATCTTTGAATTGTTCGAGTGTTTTCATTTGCCTCCCACAGCCACGTCCCGTGACAATACAAAATAGAACAAATTAGATCCATAGTAAAATTTTAAGTAGCAAATTAAAAACAAACTTACATTAAGACAAAAAATGAATGTAACACTAATAATTTCATAAATTATTGAATTTATCTGACGGATTTCTTAAAACTAATTAGTAAAACTGAAAAAAACTAACCCATTAAAACCAAGTTTTTATTATACTTCCATTCTCATTGAATCAGGTTTCGTGCCTACTGCACGCGTCGGGGTCATTATTCATTTGTATTGTAAAAATCCAAAATTATACTATAATTATTAAAAAATTTTAAACGAAAATTTGTTAGATCATTTTAATCGTCGCCGCGAGTCTGCCTGAAAAGTTTCAGCTCGATTGGATCACGGGAAAAGGGTTAGAAATCGATCCAAAGTTTTTCCGGCAGACAACAAACTCCAGACGCTACGAGTTAAAAGAAAAGGACTAAAAATATTTGATATGTAACAAAAACAATACTTATTTCCAAATCTATAATAGTGGCTGAATTTATGTTATTTCATGTTCATTTGTTTTGGTGGTTAATTTTTGATATGTGAACGTTTAAAATTTTATTATAAAAAATTGTTATATTTTTGATTTTTAGCGTTCGTACGAAATTTCGATGTTCGATTCTAATACGTATAATCAAATTCATTATCTACATATGTATATTTCATGTCATACTGTACCTTCAATCTGTCTTACCAGCAAGAAAAAATACAAAAGTAGCACTTCTATCGAATGTAATTGAATCGCTAATCTTGTATGTAGATTATTCTACAAAATGTAACAAAATATAATAATATTTATTATCTATAATATTTACGTTTGCAATAGTCATTTCAAAAATTAGTAAAAAAAAACTCAACAACTTTGGTCCGAATGAATATTGTCACGGGATTGTCGGTCTGGGAGGTAAATAAAATACTAATAAATAATACTAATTATTAAAAGTTTTGTTAATTAATTAATCTAATTGGACACGAATTAATCGTAGCACCATTCTTTAATTCACACCAACTCCATAATTATCACTCCCGAATATTTCACAAATACGTACATAGGTAGGTACTTTTCTATTTCGCCTTATTTTTATCGCTTGTTAATGGTCAAACGCACGTTAATTTCTATGATATCGCTTGTCACGACAACGCACACTGTCCGCCCAGCGGGACTGCCATGTCTCTTATATAGACAATACCGTTTCGTGGTGTTTCAAGAATCTAGTAGATTATCCAAGAGCTTTGTAGTAATTTCTAACATACTGTAAAAGATGTAGATTGCGTTCTTCGATTACGTGCAATTCTTTCGACTTCTATCATCTCGTGGCACAATTTATACATCTATATAATGATGACACTGGCTTCTCACACCGAGGATTCCGGGTTCGATTCCCGGTGAGGTCACAATTTGATCTATGTGATTTACTCAAGTCTGGGTGTTTTGTGATGTGTTTCGCTTCTGTAATACATAATAATATCTAATATTTATATATCTAAACGATATTTATCCAAGACATAGACGTTTACAAACTTATTAGATTGTTTAGAAGCAGATTAATAATAATTACTGCCAGGGCGGTAAGACGAATATATAAAAAATCGAATGATATTTGAGTATTCAGAGTCTATTTGTGATAATGAAAGTAATTTTGTCATGTCCATGTTATTTATAAAATAAATTGAATTGAATTGAATTGAATAATCTGTAATTTTGTTTTCAGTAAGCAAATAGCTCCAATTATTTGTTTTTGTAGGCTTATTACATGCTGCAATAAATATATAATTTGTGTACAAATAATTTTTTATCCAAATACATAATTTAGCAATCAGTCCCTCGAGATAAGGATGTTTTGCTGGAATAAAATTCTTTTAAAAAAAGGAAAAATATACTACGTAGCAATTTCAATGGTAAGCAAAGTGATCAGAGAAGAAGATCAGGAGAAAAGAAAAAGTATCAAATTTCTTTTATCCTTTGTGAGACTTCGTTATTTTTTTGAGCGTTATACGTAATGTTGTTTATCAAATAGACAAGCAATAAACTCTTAAATGATTAGAAAGTAATTGAAAAAATTGTTTGAATATGGAATTGTAATATTAATACCCTTTGAGAGGAGAGTAAAAAATTTAATTTCCCTAGAAAAATAAAATCTCAAATATAACGAAGAATTTAATTCTCTTCAAAAAACTAACTTTTTATTAAATGATAAAGATAAGATTTCACTGAACGTATTTTTGATTAGACTAATAAAATGAAAGATATAAAAAGTGGACATGTTCTTGAAGGAAGAAAATAAGAACCTGCGTAAAAAACACATTAAGCGGTTTTGTTCTAATCTTTGTGTATAAATTTTTACTACCACATAAAGTTATGATATTACGAGACTAATAATAGTTTATCTGGATTTAAAGTTTTGGCAGTGCAAACACATACGTGAGTAAGCATATATAAATGGTAGGTATATTCTACGTATCTTTTATTGGGTACAATAAAGAAAAAAAATGTTTAAAATTTAATAAAATAGTGTCACGGATTCGCGGCCGTGGGATATAAAATGATACAATATAAGTGTTTAATTTTTTTATCTGAAATGCAACTCTGTTATTCGCTCACTCGAGAACATTCCACTTGTCTCTGGTGCACTTTATTCTCATCGTTTCCGCCACACAAATTCGCTACTAGATTATTACGCACGCGGGTAATTTTGTTATTCGTCGCATTTTGTCTATCGGTTGTCCATTCGCGCCCGTTCATATGTGTAATCACACGGGTTCACAGCTCTCGAAGCTTCTTGTATAATTTCGCATATTCCAGTATTTTCTAAAATTTTCTAGATTGTTCTGAAGACTTTGATTTTGTACTAGTTATTCTCATTCTGTTGTTATGTTAAAACTAATATCTCGTGATATTGGTTTTAACATAACAACAGACCGGAATTAACCCTAATCGTGAAGAACTGCGTGTACCTTGGTTCTTGAATTTCAAGCTCTAGAGGATGTGAAATCTTCGAACATGTCTCAAGATGTACAGATGAGGTAGAGAGAGCCGTGGTATAAGGAAAAGTTGAAGAAACCCGTCCTCGTGGAAGATCGTCGACCAAATGGGCAGATTTGGTTAAGTTTGCTGACTTCAAGAAGTCGTCGGGAATTGTGCAGATCATTGCAGATGGCGCCGGATAGTTTTGGCAGGGGTGTCATCATTATTATAGTGATCACTACTTTTCTTTTTCCTACATTTAATTTCTCTATGTTCTGCAATGAGATTATTGGAATCTAATTATGTTTGTATTGCAAACTTTATTTTTCCAAAACTTGTTTGTGTGTTATTGTATTTTTCTATGTATTGTATAAGTTGCATGGTTGAATTCATTTATTTGTTAGTGTGTTATTGTATTTTTCTATGTATTGTATAATTTGCATGGTTGAATTCATTTAACCAATGTTTTTTCCTTTTAATTTCTTTTTTCTGTGAATTTATTATTTATTTGCAATGTGTACTTTTGAAGGCTTTATGTCCCGTGTATGTTACAAAAATAAATATAAATGTTCTTAGATTTTCACGGCCACTCAAAATATAAAATTTATAACATTTTTAGAAGAAATATAAAATTTATAACTTTTTAAACTCATCTCGAGACTGATGTAGTCCAGAAAATTATTTTTGTACGACTGCGAACATTTTTGTAATAATAAAATTTACTAAATACGCAAATTATTGAAAAAAATTCAATGTTAGAGCACTATTTAGCGAATAGCGCTCGAATTTAAAGAGATGAAGGAGCACCCTTGGAATATTATTTAATGTGAAACTTTATTTTATCAGCAGTACCTCTATTTTTTTACTTTTTTGTAACTCATTTGTGACTAGTTGTGACAAAGGGAAAAACCCCTTTCAGATCCGTGTAAGGGATCAAACAGAGAATTATTTTGTAACTGAGGGAAGTGTCGCGTTAAGTTGTGATAAAAGGATGTACCATCCCCTTTAGATCCGAGCAAGGGATCAATCTGGGAATCAATAGTTCTCTTCAGATCCGAGGATCATTGTGATCAAGAGGAACTACTCCTTCATTATAGTGATTTAGACTAGATTGGATCAAGGATTAATTGGAAAAGAAATGAGAAATATTTTTATTGAAACGTATTTTTACAATCCTAAGAGATTTTATACATCCCCAGTCTTGTCAGCTTTGCCAGAAACACTTTATGCTCGTATGCTAAAATTATTATGCCGGGACACGTAAAGTTCGTATAAAAAAAAACAAAAATACATAAAGTGTTCACCGCCGAGTACCGGAAGCATTTTACTTTTCTTTTCCATCCCCAGAAGGTCGGCCACTGGGGCTGCGAGGGTTTACGAGTGATGTGTCCACCCTTCCCGGCGATCGATCTGTGATAAGCAAATGCCATCGTCATTGAGCCGGAAGAGTCGTCCCAGGCGGATATCCAACCCTTACTGACAGGCCGGGAGGAGGGTCCGACAGATTCGACCATTTTTTGAAAACATAACATCCCTTAGTCTAAAATCCCTTGAAGCGGCCAATGTGGCCACAATAGGTGAAGGAAACACGGAATAAGAAAGGGCTATTGTGTAATTTTACCGAGAAATCGACACGATGATTCACCGATGGTGACGACTGAACACTGTTTACTTTTTTTCGTTGTTGACCTGTGATTTTTCTTTACGTCATGTATATGCCACAAGGGTAAGAAAGTTAACTAAGATGGTACACAGAGTCTATATATACAGTTAACAAATGCAAACATGAAAAAGGAGGAAAATGTTGAAGATTTCGAACTTTTTTTATTTTTATTTATGTCCTTATTGAAGTTATACTTTTTTGCGCGTTAAGGGTAAATTTTTTACTGTAACGAAAGTTGCGCATGCAGAATGTAGCGGAAATGCGATACCAGAACTAACGACGCCATACTGAATTCTCATCAGCTGCCAGATTCTGTTTACACGCGAGTTCACGATTGTTTTTATCGTTTTTAATAAAGTTTTTTTTTTACCATGCTAAAAACGATTAAAAGTGATACTCGAGAAATTATTTATTGCGAAAACGACGTAATTGTCAGATATTTGTTTTCAAAAGAAAAAACGCATTTATTCATTCAATTTGACTGTCAAAGTTTTACAGTTTCGAAACTTTTGAATACGGAACCGTTTTGGGCCGAAAACAATAGAACGTAAAAGTGGCTAGGTTCTTGGACTTGTTTTGAAAATGCACACAATTTTTGAAAAGGATCAACATCTGAATAACGACGCGATATTGAATTCTTGTCAGCAGTTAGATTATATTTACATGCGAGTTCATGAATGTTTCGATCGTTATTGAAGAAAGTTTTTTATATAACTTCTACCGCGTGTACATGAGTATACCCATGAATATTTTAGAATTCACTTATTATATAATAATTCAATTTTTCTTGTGTGATGTGACGTCCGTATTCATTCCTGAACATTGATTCGTCTCTGTTTGATGTTTTATCTTTTTTTAAAATTATTTATAAGTTTTTATTCTGTATGTAGATTATTATATTCTTTAAGTCCTTTGTATTATGAAAATATATTTTTGTTTTTTTTCTATTCGAAATTCTTATTTCGTTTGTATTTCTTGTATTACGTCCATGAATATATACGTTATACGGGGGTGTCTCGTATTCTTCATATAATTTTAAGTAGAATATATTTTTTCCACTTTGGGTGAAATATCGACAGTAATAAGGGAAACAAGCGTCATTAAAGGTTGCTTTTTTTCAATTATTTTCTGTAAATTAATTAAAAAATTAAAAAAATACACATTACAAGTCACAAGAAGGCACTTTGCTTATATTTTTCAAACTAAGGTAATCTCTAAATTGATGGTCTCCAGGGAAAGGCTAGACTACGCACGCACGTCACATAATAAATTTTATCAGAACGAAATGCACGTTCATTATTCTAGAAAGTGATTCATAAAAAACCTTCAATATTCCTAATGAACGTTTAATCTTAGATATCAATAAAATTTATCAAAAATATGCATTATCTTGCAAATACACGAAGCATATTTCGTTACCAAGTATAGTAATATAATACTGTAATGCAATGTCAAAAGAGATTACGTACAGAATCTCTCTAACATGTCAATGACGACAGCCACTTCGAAACTTCTAGAACCTTCCACTACATTCTGGAATTAGCTACATCGTTCGAGGAACACCTGGAAAAGCCTAGGAGCCACGAGAACTTTATCTTAAACACTAGATAATCTAGGAGGTTCGATAATATATTTTTTGGATATAAATAGCACCTATAGGCCGCCGCGCAGAGTTGTCGGGTTTGAGAGTTCGATTCAGTGCGAAATCGTTCGCGCGAGAAGATATCCAGTTTGGCCAATCGTGACTTGCGAAGCGATAAATAAAGTGAATTGTCGAGTGAAGGACATACCTTATTGGCGTTGAAAATAAATGAAAAAAATACTAGGTGCGAGAATTGAATGGAACGTTCTAGTGAATAATAAATAAGTGTTACCCGGAGATAATAAAGTGTTCATAGACGAAGTGATACATTGCGAAACACTGTGATTTAAATAATAGTTTATTAGTTTATTCATGAATAATTCATTAATCATTAATGAATAAATCGCTAATTAATTTCCAGTGTTTTGACAGTACATTTATTAGTAATCTCCTTTTCATATGCATATCTTAATTTTTACCATAAAGTAGTGAAGTAGTATTGTAGTGACGATGTCCTCTTTTTATAACAATTTAATATGGAATAATTTATCTTTTAAATGGGTAGGCGTTAATATGTCTATAGCGAATAGGACGTGCGATTTTTATACTGTGTTCAAAAAAGAGAAATTAAGTTAATTTAAAAAATCTGATAAACTTTGTATATATCACATTTATTATTATTAACGTCTATCGGCTTCGATACCGCTCTATCTTCATCAAGATGGACGCACAATAACTGTTCTGTAAATTCAGTGTTTACATAATTCAAATGTTGGGTGATGTCTCATTTAGGGGGGGGGGGGGTGAGTTAGGTTAGGGATCGACTATGTTAGGAATTTGACCGGGAGACATTTAAATGGAGAATGTATTAAATAGTGGGTTATAAGTGAAACTAATATTCTCCACGAATAAGACCACGAATTATTTGCATACTTATTTAAGGAATACTTACTGCACGTCGGCCTTAATGAAGAAAAAGCGATATCGAAACCGAAGCGGTGTCAAAACAATCAAAGTGATTTATACAAAGTTTATTAGTTATTTGAAATTAAAAATTTCTATTCGTTATTTCCATTAAAATTGTAATTTCGAAATACATATTGTTGTTTTTCTTTCTTTTTACTCCATTTATATTAACTCGTGGCGTCTGCTTGCTCGCCGTCAACAAAAACTTTGGATCGATTTTTGACCCTTTTCCCGTGATCCAATCGAGCTGAAACTTGGCAAGCAAACTTGTGGCGACGATCAAGAAGATCTATCAAATTTTTGTTAAAAAAAATAATAATTATAGTATAATTTCGGATTTTTAGAAATTTTATTGGTTTTTTCAAATTGGAATCATTAGAAAAGTTTGATTAGCAACGTCGCGGAATATTTTCTAAATTCGAATGACTCTGTCGGTATAATAGGTACATCAGTACGAATTTCGAAAATTTACAAAACAATTGGTTCACAGATGACAGCAAAATTAGGTTTTTTGGGAAAAAATCAAATAATAATTTATTTCTTTTTGATTTCTGCTTAGTTTTGAAGAATTCTACATTACTCAAATCTGATTCTGACTAAATCATTTGATGCTGGAAATTCATAAGGTACGATATTGATGATAATTGAATCTATCAAAATCTTGACATCTTAAAACATCTGACATTTTAGAAATATATTAAATTTCTGTAAGTTTAGTGTTATGTTATATGTTTTAATTCGTCTTTAATTATTGTTATATTTTACAAAGAAAGGGAGTATAGTAAGTACATAATACACATCAGTTTCACATGATACACTTCAATTCATACATTTTTTCATACAAAAGCCATGTCGACATTAACCAACTTCTGAACTCCACCACCGATTTTAGAGTCGACAAGCATTTTGGAAAGGCGTCTTGCAGTTTATTCAATAGCATGGGGCACCAAATATTCTAGTGTTCTCATTCCATACTTGTTTGTTACTCTCGGAACAATCAAAGCTTGATTTTTAGCACGTCTTGTATTTCTGCCATCAGCAACCGCCCTCTTGTAAGTTGTATAATATAAGTTGCATTATTAAAACATAGTTTTATGGTATTTAACATAAACTGTAAGAAATTGTAAAAATATCAGTATAAAACGTATTTTTTTAACATATTTTAACAAAAACGAGCACGAAAGTGACGTCATGATTTAACGGCCAACTCCTTTTAGGGCTGATAAAACTCGAACGTCCATTAGGGCGCAGCTTTACACGCAACAGGCCCGGGGCTGCTGGAGATAGTCGACTGCGCCGGGGTCTTCATAGCCCCGAATCACCCCCAGAAGACGAGTTTCTCGGAGAAGAAAAAGGTCATATCGGAGACGTGGGCGGTAAGTACCTGCCCGCGGGATCGGGAAAAAACAGACGCCAAGATTCGAACAGCTGGTGTTTTATGTCGTCATTTGTCTAGGAAGCCTCCTTTGGGACGCCTACGCGAATTTTATCTCGAAAAACAAAAAAAAACAAATGTTTTTCAACATCAGACAACAACAATAATGAAACTTGTTTAATTTATTTGTTTTTAATGCCGTGATAAAATAACAAGAAGTCGAGATAGAGTGCGGCTTGATAAAAAAATCTCCGGGATAAATATAATGATGGGAAATTTTTAACAAATATATATAACACTGAATTAGTTTTTTTCAGTTTTTCCGGATAAAATGTTTTCCATGGAGAGTTGCGAATAATTTTAATAAATAAAATAAAAGTACGAATTGCATACTGTTTCCTTTAAATAATTAACAAAATATACCTTTGAATTTAAATAATATTTCGATGATCTAAATTCGAAATAAAATTAAAAAATTTAATATTAAAAAACAAGTTTCTAAGCTGGATTCGAAGCAATCTACGTGAAAAATTACAAAACGTAAAAAAAAAGATATTAAAAGCCTACTCCTAGCTAGTGATTTTGAAATACCCCAAGGGACAGTTTTATAATTTATTTCAACGATTTATTCGTACTAAAATTTCCCGGAAAAACTATCATGTAATATCCAAAAAATTATAAAAATGTTTCGAATGCAATTACCGAAGATTACACTTCCAAAATTATGTTTTCTACAACTTTATAGGCTGTATTTACTGTAAAATCTCTAATTCTAAATTAGTAATGCTCGATGACTGCATTAATTTTTTTTGGATATTGCTGTCTTTGCTTTTATATCCCTCGTATGCTAACGGTAGGTACTGCTATCATTGTAAACAAACATGACTGAAACACAGCAAACGAAAATGCAAGTAAAGACAAACCATTTTAATACCCTCGTTCGATAGTAATATACTCTCGTTAAACTCAGAAAAAAACCTATTACATCCCTTTTATGATTAAAAATACAAAAATACTGCCCAATATAAAAATTAATATCCACAACAACAACAAAATTTCTTAATCGCATTTTCGTGATTCGTTTCATGAGATTTTTTCGAAATTACCATTCAGGAAGCTTCGCTCCTATATTGCATTTTTTCTCTCGATAACAGTTTTAATCATTTTAAAATATATTATCATCAATCTCTACAATGTTTTTATTACACGAACCATGATTTTCGTATACGATCCATATAAATCGAGTGTCTGTACTTTTCACTACGGTTACTAGTAGATTTTACAATTTTGTTAATGGCTTTTTAGAAATGAAAAAGAACACGTTGAAATAGTGACGTACGCTGTGAATAAATAATCGCGAATTCGACGCCTCATGATGGTTAAGGATTTGTATCTACCAATACACAATTGTGGAGTATGGAATAATAGTTCGCTAAATTTTCAGAATTTTCGGTAGATATGGCATATACAAGGTTATTTGGAAAACAATAATAACCTCGCAGGATTATATTCCTGCCTTGATTATGAATCGAAAATGTTCATGCTATCATGACCTAATTTCAATAGTTATTGAGATATGCGACATCAAAGTTTGATTTTTTTTCAATATTTCTGACTTATTTTTTGTAAAACGTTAGACTATCATTACAGTAACTCATATCTAATACGAAAAATACATTCGTTTCAATACAAGTTAAATAAAATGATTAAAACCCTGAAAAAATTCCAATTGGAATTTTTTTTTAAAAATTTAAATTTATTTCGATAAAATACACGGCAATAAAGTTTTTACAATAAACATTACAAATATAAAGTAAAAAGAATGAAAATGTCGGTTTACAAAATATAAAAATAATAATACAGCGCAAAAGTAAACAGTTGATAGAAAAATACACTAAGTACACAAAAGTTTAGGGATTATAAAGTTTGTAGTACAAGCGAAATCAGACAGTGGATCCTAATAATTATTATATTGCAGAACAGTTATAAATTAAATGTCAGGAAAACAAAATTACATGTAGAAAAAATAAAACACAAAAGAAGCCCCCCGAACAATTGAAAAACAACTTTTAAAACAGTAAATTGGAAATGAAAATTATATCTTAGTGTAATAGATCTGAGGAACGTATGTCGCGACGCCAGAAAGAGACTGCATGACAGAGAGAGAGAAGGTATAAAAAGACGCGTGAATGTCGAGTCGCTCTCTCTTTTACTACCATTGTTATTCAGACCGTATCTTACTGTACAACGTCTAAACCGTTATTGTCACCGAATAAATACTTACGAGAACAAAGTCTTTACTTGGAGCTTCCTCATCCCGAAATAAGAGTATTACACTTAGCAAGTAATTATTTAATCAATAAACATTTAAAATTAAGTAAATCATCTGAAAATATATCTGACAGAAAAGAATATGCATTAAAATGCCTGTGTAATGGTTTTCCAATTGGAATTCAAAGGCTTTTATTTTTTTATTTGACTTGTATTAAAGGGAATGAATTTTTCGTATTCGATATAAGTCACTGTATTGATAGTCTAGTGTAATGTACCTAATGATAATTTAAGCCAGCGATACGATATGCCCTATGAACACCCAAAGACTACCATACCTACTTTCCCATAAAAAAATATAATTTCGTCTCTGTGAGACGACATCTATAATATTTCTTGATTTAAGGATAATGTAATTCGTTTGAAAATTCCTCTACCACGCTAGCTTCAAAATGCTATAACTTAGCCAAGTTTTGGAATTTTTGAAAGAGTTATGATTCAAATTATTTTTAGAACTTCAAGTTTTAAGATAAATAAAAAAAAAGATTTTTTGAAAATGTAAGTTGGTGTAGGTAACCTCTTACATTGCAGAAGCAAGTAATTCAAAATGGCGAAATTTAGAAAAAAATTGTAGTCAATTTCCGCAACTCCATGGACAATAAATATATCTAGAGAATATATTCTGTCTATGAAGTTACAGAAAACTGCTTTTTCTTCATATGTAGACTTGGATTTATATTCTTAAACTGCTGATTAGATTTGGGTTTCTACTTAAAATGAGTTACATTCTGGGAAAATCAGTATTGCCCTAAGGTAAAACTAAATAATATATATTCGACTGATTGGTCGACATTAAAGCGAGGATCGTATAAACAAAATTGTTTATTTTTATTACAAAAGCGAGAGAGAATGCGTTTATATTCCTCTATTTTCCCGAAATAAAAAATATTACCTAAACAGGTATCGCTTGTACTGGACTACATAAAGGCGAACAAATCGTCATGATCGTAGAACAATGACGGATGTTCAAAAAATTCCATATTGGCTTTTATGGATCATTAAAAAGTAAAAAAAAGAATCTAATAGTATATAAAAAGCGTATTTTTTCTCATTAATTTAACCATCATTATACGAAGTCGGTACAACGACGGTTCTGATTTGCGATCGTAGAACAATGCGTAAAAACGTCGTTGTACTGCGCTGACTATATTTGAGGTTTTAAAGGTATATACTTTAAATAACTAACCCAAATTTCAAAGGAAAATCTTTTGTAGCTATCGAGTTACGACATAAAGTGTCTTTATGTAAATAAAACTTCAAACTACTCCTGCAAACTAGAGAAAAATCACATGCGTTGTTATTCTACGATAATGGCGAAATATTAACCTACAAATCTGATAAATAGTATTAGATAAAATGATGATCTAGTTCCCGTATTCCAGTTACACATTAGTAACCGCCATCAATCGGTTCCAGCGGCAGTCATTTTGACACGTGACAGATAACGCCGCTCTCCGATTGGCAGATTTATCAGCGGTCCGACCAGAGACAATTACAGTGGGGTCACCGCGAGGCCTTTGTTGTCAGCCGAACGATTTTTCTCTCACCTGGATATCTATGGAGCGATAGAAAGCGCGCGTAAAGTTATATTGATTGATGACATTTGTTCGGCGGGGGAGGCGGAACGAAAAGCTGCGAAGTACATATTGATTTCAACACCGCGAAAACCACAGACAATTAGCTTTTTTTTTTATATCGTAATAAAATCGGTTAACGACCGACGACGGACCTGTCAGTGGCAATAAATACCCCTTGATGAAATTTTACGAGAAAAATTGAAGTATTTTTTTACCACTTTTAGTTTGCGTTTATAAATCGAGGGCTCCTACGTATAATATCGTAACCCACAAATCGACGATTTTTATTTTTTTGTGTATTTTATATGTATTTAATTATATCTTTATTTTCAAGAAAGAAAAAAAAAATTTGCAATAAATAACGTTTTTTTCGGACGTATTTTATCGTATCTCAAACAATCACATATTTTTTACGAAGTATACTATCGTATGTAACACTTACGATAATTTGCGTTGGAAAATAACATAAGATAATTTTATCGTATGTAACACTTACGTTATTTTACGTCGCGTCTTTTCCGAAGTAAAATGTTGTAAGTCATTTATACGATATTTTACGTGGCGTCTTTTCCGAAGTTAAATGTTGTAAGTAATTTATACGATATTTTACGTCACGTCTTTTCCGAAGTAAAATGTTGTAAGTCATTTATACGATATTTTACGTCGCGTCTTTTCCGAAGTAAAATGTTGTAAGTCATTTATACGATATTTTACGTGGCGTCTTTTCCGAAGTTAAATGTTGTAAGTAATTTATACGATATTTTACGTCGCGTCTTTTCCGAAGTATAATATCGTATGTGCATTTCTACAAAAACATTTAATAATTTCGACTTTTTTGTGATTATTTATGAAATTATAGTATAAAG
Organism: Agrypnia vestita; assembly: GCA_016648135.1. Classification (NCBI taxonomy): domain Eukaryota; kingdom Metazoa; phylum Arthropoda; class Insecta; order Trichoptera; family Phryganeidae; genus Agrypnia; species Agrypnia vestita. Next base: position 24,279 of record JADDOH010011081.1, on the reverse strand, counting down.
TAAGATATTGAAACGAAATTTCAAAAAAAATGGGCAATATTTAGATTTATACGGGACGAAAATATGTTCAAATCGTTCTCCTGTAAAATTGAATTTTGTGGGTTACGATATTATACGTATGAGCCGTCGAAATGTATTTGATACGTTATGTAGGTATGTGATATTTTAATGAAACGAATGCGATTTAGTAGCATGCACATTGATTTAGATCTCTCCATGAATACGTGAAACATCTCGCCAAGCTGTGCGATCCGAAACACATTTAATTGAGTGATTTAGAAATTTTTGTGTTTGGAGAGATAGTAGGTACACATATAATGAAAAAAAAATCATATAGGGAAATACGCTGGTAAGCGATAAGTATTTTTATCATCATTCTATTTTAGTTCAAAAAAGTTGAGCGAATGAATGAGGAAAGAATGCAACACCCTGACGATGGAAAGGTTTTTCTGAAACACGTTGGTGTAATTAATCAAATAAAACAAATAATACAATCAATATTTTTAAAATATTTAAATAAGTAATTTAAATCATCATGATTAAAACAAACCTGTTTGTTTTAGACGCTGTCACGATGAAAATATTGTATGTTACGTGGTTTTCACGTTTCCTAGAATTTATATTTTCCAGATAAATTAAGATTCCGTAACAAAACTGAATAATTTATAGTTAACTTAACCAAAGTAAGTTTCTCCTTCTGAGAATTTGAATTGAAATTAAATATTTCATTATACGTCGAGACTGGCAAAATGAATTATCTCAGCTTCCAGGACACCAGCAAGAAATTACATGCCTGTTTATTGTAATATTGTTAGAAATGACCCGTCAATAATGACGGGAAACAATGAAAAAATATTGTGCCGTTCATGTACATATTATAGTTTGTCACCGCCATCACTCTACAATTCGTGGTGGATCTTGGCCTCCTCTAAACTTTTTATTATTTATTTATTATTATTTATGTATTTTATTATTACTAATTAATTTCTCGATAATTTTTTGTCCAAGTTTGATGTTGATCAACGATGTTCTATATTCAGAATGATCGTGATTGCCGTTTTTTGAAATGTTTGTTTTAGAAGTATTTTGCTCATTTCTTAAGACAAGATTTCCAAATGAATGGATAATGTTTGTTTAATATTGCTACACAACACGGACAGATTGACACTTTAAGAAAATTAATAAGTACAGATAATGTGTAATACACATAATAATAATATAAACGCGATAGACATAGTTGATCTTAAAACCCACGCCATCTATACTTGTAGAAACTATATTTATATCTCGGAAAGCTTGTTAATTTACGTTATGTTATGGTCCTACGGTTATGATTGAAATGATACTTCTTTGGGTCTCAAAGAATCATTCCCTTTATTTGTCCAAAGCAACGTAATAACAATAATAGCGACCGCGGAAATCTGACTTGTGTCATTGGTTCGAAATCAAGGAATCTTTCGTATACTTCAATGGTCTATGCTAGAGACATCTGTTGTTTTTGTTTAAAAACATTCACCGCCTGCGGATAAATAATCTGCGTGTTCAAAAATAAAAATACCTAAGTAACATAATAACATAAAACCTTAATAAGTAAATGCTAGTTATGAGTGTAGTGGTCATGACTCTCGCCTTGTGATCTGGTGGTCGGTGGTTCGGGCCCCATTCCAGGACACCAGCAAGGTAGTCTTATTTTCATAGCACAAGCGTTTAGATTATTTTTAAAATAGTGAGAATATTGATGCGGCACATATTCCGTGTTCGCATCTTTTTTTAAAAATATAAAGGCCTAGTACTTAGTATGTAATAAGAATATTCACGTGATGGCACATTTTAAAAGCAACGATTATCCTTAATGTGTATGGTAACCTCACTTCAAGTACGTCGTTTACAAAATTTCATCTTGATAGAATATTAGGTAGGTATGATGATAAATTACATTTTAAGTACCTACCTGGGGAATTCGTTCAAAAATATTGTGGCATCTCGCAGGTAACCAACAAAATAGAGTTATAAAATAATATAAAGCTATATTTTTTAAATTCCTTATTACGACACATTTATGTGATGACAAAAGGTTAAATCTTTAATTCCTCTTCTTCTTAATTTTATTAATTCAAAAGGTTAAATCTTTAATTCCTCTTCTTCTTATGGCGTCATCTCCTATCATTCTGGTGATAACGATTTTATTTACCGCCGCGTGGAACAACTCAGTCGAGTTACACTATACTAATCTCTCAAGTTAGGCAGCTTCCTACGCTTCTTTTACCATTTATTTACCCCTGGATGATGAGTTGGTTTAGACTATATTTTGGTCCTCTCATAATATGTTAGAGATACTCCAGCTTTCTTATCTTGATAGTTCGCATTCCTTCTTGGTCTTTTTCCATGCGTCGGAGGAGTTCATCATTCGTCACTCTATCCACCCAGGAAACTTTCAATATGCATCTATGGATCCACATCTCAAAAGCCTTGACTTTGCGGGTTAGTTCTTGGTTAAGTGTCCATGCCTCAGTGTGCAAAATATAACACCGAACCATACGCATTCTAAGTTGTAGGCTTAGGTCACGGTTAGAAAATAAGTCTCATCTGAGATAAGCACTTCTTGCCATCTCTATTCGCGCTTTTACTTCTTGAGATGGATTCCAGTTCTCCTTCACCCATGCACTTAAGTACTTTGCGTGACTCTTTCTATTGGTTCATTTTTGATGGTTATTTTTTTTTATTTACCTGGCTTTGTTATTTGACTATACCTACAGGGTGTACCAGAGCTAGCAGCAGAAACTGGTAGTTTCCTGACTATGTGATGAGTCTGAAATGTTCAAGCAACCAGGACCTAATATCAATGGTTAAGGAGATATGCAATATCAAAGTTTGCATTTTTTTTTTCAATATTTCTGACTTATTATTTGCAAAAAATTGAACTATCGTTACAGTAACTTATATCGATTATGAAAAATTCATTTGATCCAATACAACTTAAATAAAATGACAAAAACCTTGTAAAAAATAACTTTTTTCAATTTTTGCAAGGTTTTTATCATTTTATTCGACTTGTAATAGCGAATGAATTTTTCATAATCGACATAAGTTAATGTAATGATACTTTTTGCAAAAAATAAGTAAGAAATATTTAAAAACAATTCAAATTTTGATATTGCATATCTCCATAACTGTTGATATTAGGCCATGGTTACTTGAACATTTTAGACTGATAACATAGTCAAGAATCTACCTGTTTCTAAAGTTTCTGCTGCTAGCTCTGGTACACCCTGTAAACTATCTATGTACATCGGTGTATGATAAAGTATATTTTAATATAAATATTTAGTATACAGCCTCACTAGGTTAATTCTCTGTTAACGTGAGCTTTAGTTTACTACATAGTTTTAAGTACTAATTATAGCTATATTTTTTGAGTTTTTATACGATAATTTGATGTGACATTCATTTATCGTTTTTCATAGCTTTTTATTATCACGTTGCTTAATTTTTTTAATCCATAGTTTAACTAGCTTCCTGAAGACTGTTTTTTATTGACATTTTTTATTGACATATACGAATTTGTGAAGTACTATTGTATACTAGCTCTAACCCGTCAAAAATAACAATACTTTTACATGCCCGCTCCTACGAATAAGTATTTACTTATTTATAGCCGATACCTATGAAATAGTAGTAATAACGACTTTTATCAAAATATTTGTACATTTTTTATATTTCCTCTGCCAGCAGAGGAAGTATAAGAAAAGGCCGGCCTTTAAGTGATGTAACATTTATACAAAAAAAATATTGTGTGATCCCACTTATAGATTAATATTAATTACAAATTTATTAATCAATTAGAAAAGACATCCAGAAAAAATCAAATCCACGAAAAAAATATTTGGCTGCCACCGGGACTCGAACCACGGATCTCCTATCTACCCGGGAAAGGTGCGTTACCATTACGCTATATCATAGTCTCGTACATTGCCGTCAACTTATCGACCTTATATGCAAGTCTCTTTTTATACTAGCACAAATTACTTTGTGTATCTACCGCTAGAGGACGCCAGAATTAAATCTTTAATTTATTTTAATTTTGGAAGCATTTGATACAAAACATGCGCATTATATTAAAAAACACATTCTTATTGTCAAGTTGTAATTTTAGAATAAGTTCTGTGAATTTTTAAAACCATCTTATTTACAGAACTTATTATATTTTGTTGATTTGATTTTTCTGTATGTCTTTTCTAATTGATTAATAAATTCGTTTATTTGAAAAATTAGAAAATTAAAAAAATATTAAATAGAAAAATTGAAAGTAGAAATAACATAAAAGCAAAACAATCTACATATCGAGAGTAGAAAGCCAAAAGGGCTTTAGTGATTATTTCAAACATTACAGTAGAAGAACAAATGTTTTGTCAATCTGATTTTGTCTTGATTGTATTGTAATATTAAACGATTTCCATATGTGTTTTAGATAAACAAATATGGAAATCGTTTAATAATAAAAGAAACATTGACAAAATCAGATTGACAGAACTTTCTTTTGCTCTCCTGTAAAGTTAGAAATAATCACTAACGCCCTTTTGGCTTTCTACTCTCGATATACTAAACCATATACTTTGAAATAATTTGTTAGCATACAGAAACTTCGGTATTTTTCGCAATAAACTCCCTACGGATAAGTATGTCGCAGAATATTCTGTAACTCGAGATAGAGGCGAATCCTTTCGACAGTGTTTACTTTAAAATATCAGAAATTTAGCTACCCTAAAAGTGAGTACCTCAGGTCAATATTGGTCTTTTCGTTATGCCGTCAGAAATACTTTCATGTGTAAATAACCACATCCACACGAAAACATTTCGTTCGTCAGAATTCACTCACCGCTTAGAAGACGTCCTCACCCTTTCTCGACAGTCAGTTTTTTCATCCCTAAACCTACATTCCTTCCATTCATTCATCATTCATTTCATTCCTTATCTTGTAACATTTCTGTCCTTACAAAACGTATTTCTTTGCTTAGAATGCTCTTATTTTGAAACATCTTTGATATCGTTAAATAAATATTATTTTAAAACATTTTTGATATGTAAGCATAACATAGTTGTAATATATCTAGGAAATTCGCATGAATATCATTAAAAAATAAACAATTTTTTCTACAAAATCATTTGGATATTGATTACTTTCAAAACTTTCAAATTTTATTTTTACACGTTTTAACAGCATTTTATGCATAACCTTCTGTGGATGATTTACAGGTAAATTACTTTATTACAAAACCAGCCGTACACACGTGAAAAATCACGGGACATAATAATTGTAGGAATTTGAAGCTGAAAATTCATGAATAGAAAACCATTTATTTCTTTTAAACTGACTATTCGCTTAAACTTAAAACTAAATATCATAAAATAATACTACAAAAATGTAATTTCGACCTTTGCGTGTTGCTTGAGCCGCGCGCTGATCGAGTAGCACACTCTAATTTTCTAAAGCTTTAATTCCATCGAATTATGAATTTACGTACCGACAGACAGACGGACAGCGAGGCCGACAACGAAATTTATATCAAATATAAAATACCTTAATTATTATTTAAAAGTTATAAAGAAAATCCTTTATTTATAAATAAATCAATTGAATATGGTTTTTGAGATATGGAAAAAATGTATATAGAACCTATGTATTTACAGAAGTGTTTGTATATGAAAAACTTGTGTGCACTCGTGAATTTTTTACGAAGCCAATAAATCTTCCATTCCTTAAAGAAAAGTTTTTCTTTTATGGCAAACGGAATTCTTGAAGTATTTGTAAAAACTTTAGCCTAAGGAAAGTTCAGTTAGTTCAAATAGTCAGAGAAGGCAATGAATATATAAAAAAACACCTTAACAATTACCCCAGGAAAGCAGATATCATTCATTTTACAAAAAAATATTATATCACCAGTAGAAAAAGAATACAATATTATTGCTGTGTGTTATAACATGCAATAGTTGTTCTATTGAACAAGACTTATGTAGGTAATACCCAAAAATATAGAAAGAAAGTTTGGTGTCTTTTCAGCATAAACACAGTAATATAATAGACATATTTTAAACAATTTTTTTCCTAACTGAGTCTCATAAGTTTTACTTTAAAGAAAAATAGGGATGCGAACACGGATCGCTTCAATATTCTTACTCAATGTCTCGAATTATTTTTAATTTAGTTGTAAACGTGTTGTTATTGACAATGGGAGAAATCCCGAAAACGTTCTAACAATTCAAAATAAATATAGTGGAATAAAACAGTGTTGTTTACCCTCATTTTTTTAAATATTAAAAATGAATTTCCACAATGTTACAAACAAAAAACTTGAACATTTATGTTATTTTTTGTTTGTTTTACTTGGTCATCCAACGGGGAGACATAATTACTTTGTAGGATAAAATACAGACAAAATAGTTAAATGTCTCCCACACTTAAAGAATGATACAGATAAGACATAATTATATCATGAAATTTATTTTGCTTTCACACAACAATCATGTCGTTCGATCTGACAGTTGACAATTATAATATTACAACAACAATTATGCAACAACAAAGATGCCTCATAGAGACGAAGCTATTTTTTAAATGGTTAAGTTTAAGGTGTTCATACGGCCTACAACCTAACGTACGGCTGACTTGAGTGATCACTTTACACAATGTAACGTTCACCAAATCCACCCATGATGGACTACTACATCTCATCATCACTCTTGGCACTACAACCCTTGGTAGGTCTTGGCCTCCTCAATAATCTTCCTCCACTCATCTCGGACTAGTGCCAGCTCTCTCCAGTTCCGAAGACTACGACATCTATCAAATTTTTTATATTTTATTTTAGTGGTAGTCTATCGTGGGCGAAATTGGTGAACGTTTCATCGTGTAAAGTGATCACTTAAGCCAGCCGTATAATATGTTGTTAATAGATTCGTCTCTATAAGACATCTGTGTGTAATTTATCTTATATTTTTATTATTAAATTAGTATTAAGTACCTTTGTTTGTAAACAAGGATTTTTTTGAAAAGAATATCGAGGATTCGGCTCCAGTGAGATCACAATTAATTTATGTGATTTATTAAATCCTGGCTGTTTTGTGATGTGTTTCGCTTCTATAATTGGGCCTCTTAGTCTATTGAAGCATAAAAAAAGAAAAAGAAAACTTTAATTAATTTCGAGTTTTTAATTTAAATAAAGTTGTAAACTAGATACACACGAAATTTTATTTTTATTTTTAAATAATATTTCATGATGTATATTTTGAGTTTGTCCATATTTACATGTGTCAAAATTTTTAAATATGTGGTATTCTATCATGGGTGGAAATGGTGGTGGTTACATTGTGTAAAGTGACCACTTAAGCCAGCCGTATGACAGGTCGTAAGCCCTATGAACACCCAAAGACTTCCATAGCTATTTTCACATAAAAAGTATAATTTTGCCTCTATGAGACATTTATATTATATCTTGATTTCATCATGTATTTTTTGGCTCAGCAATAAAGAAAAACATAGTAAAATGTTGAATACTACTAATGCATTCTACACTAACCAAGTTTTACGGTCGCTGTGATGAATACGCTTTGTCCCCGCTTAATTGATTTTCTATAAAACCGCGGGAAACTAATTGATAATTAAAATAAAATCCCCAACGGAACTGACTGCGCTATACAATGCAAAGTGATCTTCTCTATCCGAGTACAAATTTATGCATTAAAAAAACCATTGTACAGTCTGATTTATAGATTCAGCGAAGAAGGAGTTTTCTAAAGCAAAACTTCTTAATCTTTTTAGCGACACTTAAAGCGGAAGCTAAATCGCGATATTTTAGCTGTGTAACTGGTTACTTGAATTAAAAAGTATTAGGTGGGAGAACCCAGGCGCTTTGTACGTGAAATTACTTTGCATTTTCTCATTTTGAATTTAATCTCAAATTGTACTAGGGTTTGATTTTACCACATCAATCCAGTTGCTTAAAGGGCGCTATATGGAAGAATAAGCACATGGTAAGGCCCGAATCTACAAAATATAGTTGTAATATATCAGGCCCATTATGAAACATGGTATAGAAACTAGGGCTGACACAGTTAAGACGAAAAGCTTCCTTCAGACGTCTGAGATGAGAGTTTAATTATAAACTACGGTTTATAATTAAACGTTTAAAACATATTTAGACACCATGAAACGACTACAAATAAGATTAATTAAAACTATCGCAAATAAATACAAATAGAAGCGTGTAAGAACTAGCCTGACAGCCTATTTGAAATGTGTAAAATCTTACCGATACAAAAACATCATTACCGATTGATACTGGAAGAATAGCGAAGGATAAGTTTAAAACACAGATATGAGATAAGATAAATAACAAATAAAAAACTAGATATGAACAAAAAAACAAATAACTTTTACGGAGAACGAATTAGACAATACTACTTAATTATTTAACAAACTACTGGATAGACTAAAAAATGAAACTGAACAAAACAAAAAAGAAAGTATTTCAAATAAATATTTTAATAACCTGTGAAATGTGGTAATAATTTTAATGTTGATTACTTTTTCTATAATGTATAAACATTTGTGTACATACGTACGTGTATCCATGATACACGTAACGCGCTTACATAAACAGTAGGTGTGTTACTTTTCATTTCTATGTCAGTAGTAATCTTACTGAATGACAAAATCATGGGAAATAATAACAACAACTTGCCTTGCGTGACCGTGTGACGTACGCCGTGCGCGCCCATTGCGTGTAACACTCTAATTATCTAAAGTTTTAATTCCAGCAATTTACGGACTTTACGACAGACAAATAGACATCGAAATTATCATGTTTGATACGCGGGTGTTGTTTAAGTACATAAAAAATAATTAAGTTCAAGATTTAGCAGATATTATGGGTCGATGAGATTGGACAGGAATAAGGATGGTGGAAGACCTATTTCGAGCCGCTAGAGACAGGGAGTGGGGGGATCTGATACCACACTAGAAGAAGAGATAACATATAATGATGATGATGACGTTTTCCATCCATTTATTCCGGTGATTTCCGAGAAGTTATTAATTTTAAGGCAATGGTGGTAATTTTTTATTCAAGTATTTATATATTTTTTGGTAAGGTCTGTGTATTTTGTATCACAATCTTCACAAGTTATTTCGTATGGCGATGTTTTTATCTTAAAACGAAATCCAATTTTCGGAATGCTTACGTGAACTTCGTATCATTTTGATACGCTTGTTTCGAGATAATAGCTATTTAACGAACCGTACGCTATTGGAACCGCCATTATGAAACTTACTTAACTTTATATTTTATGTACATAATAATCGGGAGACTTGGAACGTTGTAGTAGTTGTTTACCGCCGAACCTTTCCCATTATTGTATCCAAGGAAAATAAAACTGAAAATTAATATATGGGAGAAGATTTTTGTTAATACGATGTTATCTTCACAGTCAATAAACTTTTTATTAATACAGAATAGAATTTTTATATGAATTGTGCATTAATTGTAATTCACATTAGTATGTCGGCTCGATTTAAGAAAATACGTAGTTATGTGCGACACTGGACTACGAGGATCTATACTATTTAGTGCTTGTAGTAGCACAAAGAAAAAAATAATTTTTTGTTTGAAAATAATTTTCATTTTTTCAAAATAAAATGCAATAGGCAAATGGCAAACATTATATAAAAAAATCATATACTACGTCGCAGATAACATTATGAGTAGGATGTCTGCAAATTTTGAAAAAAATCGGTCTAATAGTTTTTAAGATGTTTTATTCACCACTCCTATTATATATACCTAATGAAATTTATTAAAAAATTTATCTATCATGCTGTCTTCAAATTGCTAATTTGCTAAAATCAGCTAATTTTTTGAATTTTTGAATGAGAGGTGACACTTATTATGAATTCTTCAAACTAGTATATAAAACTTTTGAAAATGTCAAGGTGTTGTAACCCCTTAAACAAACAATTTTGATTAATTTAACGACGACCTGTTTCGACACTATTGTACATTCGTCACTATTCAATTACACATCAGTTTTATTTTTTTGTTTCAACTATAATTTATTTATTAAGATAACATTTTAATTCATTTTATAGGTATTGTCACATGCTCATGGCTGTGGGAGGTAAATTTAATAAATTTAATTTATTATTCTAAATTCTCACTATTTTTTTTATTCGCATTAATTATCTATCCGAAAAAAATGTCTCTCACATACTGATGCACGTTGCTTAAATCGCACAGGTTCACACAAAAAACTTCTCGCTTACCGGTAGGTACTTTCTTGATTTACTGTCGCTGGAATACACACGCGCTATGAACACATTACTATTACTATGTGACAACTCTGACAACTGTAATTGTGCATCGCGGCGCCTTCACTTTTTGGACGGTTCAAGAAATTTCCTTAGTGGATAATTAAGATTCTACCATCTTCTGACAATATAAAACTAGCTGACACACCCAGCATTGCATGTGCAGTAGCTCCACATTACCCTCTCCATATAAATCTAACTTCCCTGATAGTTTCCTTGTAAGATTCGTAGTAAAAATATACCCTTAACCGTGCCGTTAGAACTTTTAATCTGCCAGACATCACAAAAATATCTGCACATTTATGAAACGTTTATAAAAATGTACACAATATATCTCAAAAAAATATTTCTCGGTTGTAAACAGAAAAATGTTGCATAATAAAATAACTTTTTTTTTACGAATACAAACCAATGCCCGTATAAATCAAAACAAAAGGGAAGAAATATCCAAAAAACCCATAATATATCAAAAAACAAGATTTACCTTGTTAGGGGTAAAAAATAAAAATACGTAACTTGTTCGCTAACTGCCAAAGTTTTTTATTGCCGAGAGGAAAAAAACTCTCATGTGTGTTTACATCGAAAGAACTTTCAAAAGAAATTATTGCAGACAAATAATATTATGCATTGTGACAAAAAACAAATAAAGAAGACACCATTACGTAAGTCATTATTTTTTAAAATAGTATGTATGAATAAAAACTCTCAAAACATGCTTATAAAATCGTAAATAAATTTTAATTTTGTTGGTTTGAACTTGGTTGATATATTTTGACGTCAACCGGTAAGATACCACCATATTGTCATAATTTAGGATTTTTCAGCACTTTTGATGTTTTACAGTAAATTAGAAATTACTAGAAGGGTCTAAAATAAAGAATGGAAATGCCGACTAGATTCGTGAAACGTCTGGAAACCCGAAACTGTATATAAGCGGGACGACGACATCGCGACATAGTTAGTGCGTTGTTGTGACAGAATGCGATGTTATAGAAGCGAATGAATTACTAACACGTGCGATTGATCATAAACAAGCGATAGACAAAAGTACAGCGAAATAGAAAAGTATCTACCTACGGTAATTGCGGAATAATCCCGAGTGACGAGTGTGAAGTTAATTCGAATTATATGTATAATACAGCTCCAGTTAAGTTCGTGTTCAGTGACTTTGGTGATAAATAAAAAGTTAAGTAATTTCATGGGTCTACTTTGTTCCCACTACCACGAACCCGTGAAAATATCTTTGATAAGATGGACACTAACTAATCCAAAAAAAAAAGACGAAAATAACTGAGTTGTCTAAATACGGGGGCTTGGCCACAGCCTGATGAAAGAAGTGTAGAGAAATAATTTGAATATGGAGAATTGATTAAATAAATATCTGTAAAAAATGCTATAATCAATTCAAAATAGCAAATAACCCAATATCGATTAGATGGTGCATGTCTATCTTAACGAAAAACAGTGGTATCGAAAACGAGCGTCAAAGTAGTTAATAAAAAGATAGTGCTATAAACATTAAAAATGTAGGAAGTAATCTCCGAAACTACTCATACTATTTCAAAAATTCTTTCACCAGTACTTCGAATGGACTTTCGGGATGGACAACGGCTATATATTATCCCGTTTTAATAAAAGGGCTTTGCGTGGTGATCTATTTTACAACTTTAGTCGACGAAAATATGGTCGAGCGATGTGTTTTTTTACGAACGCTGCCTTAACGGTAAGAGATATTTAAATGCTATCTATAGAGAAGTGAAGTTAATGTGTCTAAACCATTAATGAAATTTAAGGAATTGACTCATTAGGGATGGACAAAGGTCAGGAGACGGACATTCGCCGAAGAATTTAAGGGTCCAAATGAGTAACCGTAGGAAAGTAGCGGGAGTTATAAGTTCCAAAACTTGAACTGATTAGTTTAATACTCAATTAGAGGGTGATCATACTGGTACAATAGATTTATTTTTGGGTGTTTAAATTAACTTCCATATTTGAAGTGGATACTTCTGAAAAGAAAATTATTGAGTTCTACCTTTGGGCCAATATTTTGTCGTAGACACAACTATATAATTTGTACGGTAATGCATATAGAGATTTATTAAAATACGAAATCTTCGTTGGTTATGTTCGGTTAGCCGTACAGGATGAACGAAAGGTAACCATCGAAGTCCTTACCAAACACAAAACCTACAGGAAGCTTGGGAAGGCAAAAGCTAAAAGGGAACACCAATGTAATCGTTAAAATATCTGTCTTAGAAAACCATTACTTTAAAGGGATCAATGGGAGAAATTTTTAGAGGCCATAAAACAACAGGTATTGTAGAGACTATACTGATGATGATGATGGCTAAATAAACATGAACCAAAAATAAGTAAAATAAAAGCTTTATTATAGTTTGTATCCCGCATAGGAATTAATATAAAAATGACCAAGTATCATGCAGTTAGGGCATTGTTTGAGGAGGTATTATATTAAAATGCAGTGAGAGAATTTAATGTGGGAAGTACATAAGTAGTAGAAATGCATTTTGATGGCATTAAAAATAATCTCCGGAAAGGGGAAACTCGTTTAATGGCACGTTCACACATAAATTCGTTAAGCAAAACCTAATCTCTATTCGTGCATAGTAAAATGTGCAATGTCGTACAAAGAAGTGCTTCTTTATCGTGCAAGAACACCATTTAAACATAAACCTTCCTTGATAATGTCCAGTGGTCACATTAAAAGTGGGGTTATTTTATCTGTTATTATATATTCGTACATCCTTTCCTTGATAAATTTACGATTGTAATTAAAGTAATTTTTAGTTTTATTCAGATGACCACAAGAGCATGGGATATAAATAAAACTTGAACGAATTTATACACATTTTTTGGATAGCATGATTAACTTTTGATCTTGGTAATTGTTAGCTAATGATATTAAACTGTTACTCTCAAGTTTCTGGTGCTTTTCCAATTAATGATTAAGCTAAGCTTTTAGTTATGAGTACAGGCAGTATTCATTTTATAGAACCTCATTGTTGATCAATACAATCAAAATCAAAAACATTATTTTGGTTCTTAAATTATTTTTTCCAAACAAATAGACGATTATTTCGGTTCTCACTATCAACTGATAAAACATGGAGAAATATGATAATCTTGTATGCAAAATTTGTTAGTATATTAAATTATATTATATATTAACATTAGGCGATTAGCAGTGCATCTTTTCATTAATGTTTTTTTTAAGCTCTATACCAACTCTTAATTGGAGATGTTGGCAATATGAACGATAATATAAGTTGGGTATAAAAGCAAAGGCAGCAATATTCAAAATGTGCTGAATTGTAGATTTAATGTATCAATCCCTTCCAAAATCATGTTTTCTATAAATTTATAGGCTATATATTCTATAAAATCTTAAAATCTGCACTTTCTAAATTAATAATTTTCAATGACTGCATTAAATTTTTTGGGATATTGCTGCCTTTGCTTTACTCCACATGTAATATAATATAGAAAACAATATTTATTGAGTAATTTTAAGTAAAAAAAAAGCAAGTAAGAAAGGCACAAGTTATCGAGAATTCACGGTAGATATATTCACTTAAGTTTATTTTTTATGATTTCGAGATTTACATGGTGCGATTACAATATAAATGTTACAACTTAGTTTAGGTTACAAAGTTGAGCGTGTGTGAATGACTACTATTATAGAAGGAATGGCTCATGAAGCAAGCACTGCTTTCAGGCAAACCATCATAAATGTCAAATCATTCTATGTATCACCATAAATAGGCTGTTTTACCACTTGTAATAAATAAAATAATTAATAATAACCAGACAGATGAACGCGACAAAGTGATACACATCAGGGATAGCAAGAAAACGAACAAATATCACGACAAGTTGCACATTATTCGAGAGATTGTGAAAATTACAAAAATGAGATGTAAATTGACGATTTAAATTGAAAGGTCAAAGTATTTTCGGTTTTAAAACTTCTCAAACGTTCCCAACAATAAAATAATATAAAACTAACCGCGAGGATAGGGGCGTTAAGAAAAACGTAGTTACGATTTTCAATCACTTTCGTCAGAGCGATTGAGAATGAGAGAGAATGGCGATGAAAGTCACGTTATATTCAGAAAATTGCCAAAAAGCAATTTCACCACAGAATCAAACGTTTTATTATTCTCTAGAATGTAGCATAAGAAACTATTTTCCAGAATAACTTACAGTTTTAAAGGTTGGGAACAAAGTTTGTTTTTTGCAGATTCTAATTTAAATAAAGGTATATTTTTTCTACATACACCTAACTATAATCTTACGAGTCCCGCCATAGCAGATTCAAACCTTTTATGACTTTCAGTTTTCCTTGAAAGGTGTTTTAAATATAAAGCAAGAATTTCATTTTAAGAATTTATAAAAATAATCTCAAAATATTTTGAATATAATTTTCAGTTTTCTTGTTTTTTCAGAAGTAATTTCGTGCCATTATCAACTATTTTTATTATGAAATACGTCTGTAACTTGACATCTAATAACTGATTCCGCTTCCCAATTAGTACGAAATCTAATCTCATTCCGTTGTCAAAATTAGAATGTTTTCAAAATTGTTATAATAAAATGATAACATTGACTTGGTGATTTTTAATAAAATACTCTGAATTGAATGAAAACATTGACTTAATGCTATTTTAATAATTTTTTTTTTTAATTATATATTAGGTCCTTACATATGAAATTGGCGTTTTGCCGTACTGGCAAATTTGATCTCAAATATCTTCTCTTTGGTTAGGAATTCCAAATCCAAATTTATACAGCTATTTACTCATGTATTTGTGTTTTGAAAATTATAATTCATTTGTTTTTTCCTCAATTGTTTTTTTCTTTGCGTCACTCAGTTTACAAAATGAAAAACTTGAAATATCGCGTTATTTACGAGTACGAGTTCCACCGTGGCACCAGTGCTGCAGAAACGGTTCGAAGGATTAATGATGTGTATGGCGACGGTGCCGCAAAAGAAAAAACGGTGCGTTTTTGGTTCCAACGTTTTCGTTCTGGAAATTTCGACCTGCAGAACAAGCCCCGTGGACGGCCGGAGACCAAAGTTGATAATGAAGAATTGAAGGCTATTGTGAAAGCGGATCCATCGCAAACCACATCCGAGTTAGCTGCAGGCTGCGGTGTTAGTGATAAAACTGTTTTAATCCACTTGAAGTAAATTGGTAAGGTGAAAAAGCTTGAAAGGTGGGTACCTCACGAATTGAGTGAAGCAAATCAACAAACGCGCGTTGACTGCTACGTAGCATTACTCAACCGGCACAATAATGAAGGTATTTTAAATCGAATCATTACCTGTGATGAAAAGTGGATCCTGTACGATAATCGGAAGCGCTCATGCAATGGCTGAACCCTGCCGAACCAGCCAAACCATGCCCCAAGCGAAAATTGACTCCAAAAAAGTTACTTGTGAGCGTTTGGTGGACTAGTGCTGGTGTCGTTCACTACAGCTTTCTTAAATCTGGCCAGACGATTACGGCAGATGTCTATTGTCAGCAACTGCACACCATGATGGAAAAGCTAGCTGCTAAACAACCGAGGCTGGTTAATCGCTCTAGGCCACTGCTGCTTCATGAGAACGCTAGACCACACACTGCACAACAGACGGCTACCAAATTAGAGGAGCTTCAATTGGAATGTCTAAGACATCCACCGTACTCTCCGGACCTTGCCCCAACAGATTACCATTTTTTTCGAAATTTGGATAACTTCTTGCAAAGGAAAAAATTCAACTCCGATGGGGCAGTCCAAACCGCCTTCAAAGATTTTATTGATTCCCGTCCGAATGGTTTTTTTAGTAAAGGGATCGATGAACTACCCATGAGATGGCAAAAGTGCATAGATAGCAATGGTACATACTTTGATTAAATAAATATATTATAATAAAAAAAAATCGGCTCTATGTTCCTCCCATACTAAACGCCAATTTCATATGTAAGGACCTAATATATAATAATAGTCCATTATTTTTGACGGGTTGAAATAAGTTTATAATATAAAAATATATATTTGATATAAATATATATTTAATATATATAAAAATATATATTAAAAAATATACAAAAAAAATAATATAAAAAAATTAATAATGGTAACTTCGTCATATTAATACAACAAAGCTAATAATTTCATGATATTAACAAAAATAAATAAATAAAATTCCCATTTTTTCATAAGGTTGCTCGGCTTAAGGATTTAGTTAAATATAAGTTTGTGGGGACACAAAAAGTTCCATTGTTTTGCAAAGACTCTAAGAATTTTATTTTTCCATTTAATCTAGGCCGGAATGGATAGGATGTCCAAGAAGGAGTAGTGGCCTATGTATTCCGCCGGGACCTAAAGAATAAGTTTGCAAATTTTGAGTCCGATCGGTCGAATGGTACAAATTTGCATTGAAAATATTTGAGGGGGAGGAGAAAGGGTAAAAGGGGAGGAGAGAAATGCCACCTATGTTACCCGCCGGGTCCGAAAGCATTGGTATGCAAAATTTGAGTCGACTCGGACAAACGGTGTAGATTTATATAGAGAACAGACATTGAGTTTTATAGGTATAGATTTTAAAATAACCTATAACGCTTTAATAAAAATTAGTGAATTGTATTTCGTGATTTAATTTAAATAAATGAAAATACAAAAAAACATTGTTTGACGAGATGACCGCACACATTCACGCGGTAAAATTGATGACAGAACTTTTATAGTAGAAATTATTCACTCGCTTCACGAGTGAGCGCAAGATACTATAAAAATATTTCATTGTGCAACATTATAATTTAAAATGCGTTTTATTTTAACTTTGTAATACACATACAATGTGAGTTATTAATAACTACTATAGTTTAGAGAGGAGTAGTCCCTCTCATTATCAGGTAAAGATAATAACTAACTTAAATACAACATTTATTTATCTAATCGGGTAGGTCAGGGGGCGCACGGTGGGGAGGGTTATTAGGGTAAAATATCTAGGTTTTACAAAAAATAAGTCAGAAATATTGAAAAAAAATGCAAACTTAAATGTCGCATATCTCCATAATTATTGATGTTAGGTCATGGTTGCCTGAACATTTTCGACTCATAATTAAGGCATAAATATAGTCCTGCGAGGTGATTAATGCTTTCCAAATAACCCTGTATATCTTGTAATGTTAACATTATAATTAATATCATATTCATAAGATTTCAATATACCTTAATATTCTGTCAGATAAATATAAAATTACCGCTTTTTTCCAAAAAATATGTTTACTCGCAACCCATGCTACATTGTAGGTACTGACTGTTCGCGATTGATACTTATGTAGAATTGATTTATATAGAGGGTGTCCGGGAAAGACCTGGAAAGACAAATACAACAAATATTGGAGGATGTCCCTGTTAAAAACCTCAAAAACAGTAGAGCTTGCATGAGAAGATGTATGAATATAGCTGAAGCAAAAGTGGTGCGCCAAGATAGAAAATATAGCGTTCTCTCCTCTCTACCTATCCCTGCGGGTAAATGGCGTGACGGTTAGTTAGTTAGTTTGTTAAATATTTGTTAGTTGCATTTTATTAGTTATATGTGTGTAATTAGACTCACTTTTCAACCTTGCATAGACAATATTAAGCACAATTGTCAATGCTGTACATTTAAAGTCAATATGCAGTTTGTGGACGACAATTCCCAGCAATTTATAGACAATTAAGGCTAATAGTGTTGCACTGAAATCTGTCACTAACCTATGTGGCAATAATTTTTTTAAAACCTCTGGCATTTAAAAGGTTACTTCACAAACTAAATTACATTACAGAAAATGCAGAAATACGCAACATTATTATTATATGAACTTGCCTCGTGATTTAACGCACGAATACCCGGCAAAAATAACCCGTACCAGCGGCCATTAGTAAAAGTTTCCCTCGAAACTTTTTGCATTCACAGACATTAAGGGTTATAAAAATTTCCACAAAAGTATTAACTGTTTTTGTACAATTTTTTTCGGGCTTAGTAGGAAACAGAATTTATGTTGTTAATTTAATACACGAAGTACCGTAGGGATACAGCGTGCTTTGTAATAAGCAACGGTTGAAATAAACTATAGATTTTCAGAATTTTTGTCGTTAATAATTCTCTTGACAAAAATTAAATATTAAAATGCAAAATAAACGTGTAAAAGACTCGATTTTTGAGTTACAATGTTATTTATTGTGGAGAAATCGAAGCTCTTTTGCAGCTTATTAAAATAATATAAAGACTTTTCCCAAAAACTAGACAATTGATTATAAACAGATTAAAAAAGAAGTGACAAGCTTGCTTTCACGAGAGTGTAAAACAATGGTAATTGCACATTGTCAAAATCGCTCGAAAGGTCGACATAAATCTGGAATCAACCTGATTATTTTCGAAAAAGCCATCAAAATACTGAAAATATGTAAAAAAACTAGTCGAAGATTCTAGAACAATCGCAAAACCAACATTTTCGTATAAAAGTAACGAGGGGCGCGCGCGAGAGCTATTCGGTAGATTTTCGGCGATATTTCGATAGATATTCGGCACGAGGGGTACCTATGTGAGAAAGGGGCAGAACTACCCGGGCATAGAAAATTGCAGAGAAAATTCTAATGAGGTGAATTAGTGCGAAACTCTATAAATAATTAGTGTGAATTTAAGTACGGTGCTCCGATTAAATTCCTATCCAGTCACATTGTGAATTTCTTTAAAAAATTAATAAATCGTTAATTAATCTCCAGTGTTTTATTTGCTTTCCACAGTCACTATCTCGTGACATTACTAAGAAATACATACAATTTTTAAAATTTCCCTTTTATTTAGATTCAATAAGATTTCAATACTAAGCTATATACTAGATTGTGGTAAGAACAAACAATGTTAGATAACCATATTTACATTACTTTTTTTCCTACCCTAAAAATATTTTTAAAATACATATAACATATTTTTTTTTGTGATAACTGTATATGGTGTATGTCAATGTTGCTACAGAGCCATAGATTCTTTGCTCACGCCGGAACTAACAGTTCATACTTTTCGCTAAAAAAGTTGTCGTATATATATTTATTTGTGCTTGCAATTTTTGGGTGAGTTCGAAGTCAGCAGGCAGCATAGCAAAACCAATGATCGAAATCACGGTGGCCCACGTGGAGAAATTGATAAGTGGTAACTTGCCATATCTAGAAAATTCCATGTTTGAATTTCCCTATAGAAGTTCCAGAATCAAGAGTGAAATCAGGGGCAAATCCCCTAAATTTACATTTCCCCGACAATAGCTGTTTGATACCAAACTATACTATATGTTCCTTTTCCCTACCCACCGATTTCATGCTACCGATCAGTTTGTTTAAATCTGCTTTCGCGATGAATCCATCCTGCCACCTATGCACATCTTCCCTACTTTACGAAGTTTTTTCCGTTTCTTTGACATAATCTAAATAATAAATAATTATCCCGATTTATAACCATGTGTAAGCGCATCAGATATTATCATATAACAATACAATGGTGTGGTACCGCGCTATATCGAAACCAGGAACAGTAAATATAAGTTTTTTAAATTAACAAAGTTCATCATAAAATAATCATAATATGCCTTCGGTACCTACACACGGGACTACGCAAATGTCTACGAACAAAACAATTACTATTTTTTTTAAAGGGCTGCAAATATCTATTTATTTATTTATCAACGCCCTAATGCGATTTCCAATCCGAACTAAATAATTATTTAGCATGTGCGAGTAAGGATTGAGTACAGTTAAATGGACTAGATTTTTATTTATTTTTTTTGTTCTTGAATTATTCTAATTTTGATTTTTACTAATTATTATTTATTTTTACTCTGTGATTAATTTGTTAAAGGTTTTAATTACTGCTGTTTAATTTTATACTAATTATTGTTTATACATATATTTTTTTCAAAGTATCTTGATGGTTGTTCATTTCTTTTTTAAATATGTTTTATTTTTATCTATTATTTATTTATTCTAAAAATGTCAACGAATTGATGATGCATGCGTGTTAACGGCGAATTAAATGCAAAGTTATTCCTCAACAAAGGGTCTCCTCAAAGAACGCTTCGTGTTGTCTCGTTTGCCTTGGTATATTATATGAGACGATCTGAATCAGTTCAGGACAGTCCAACATACTTTTAATAACATTGGAAGATTTGGCAGATACTTCGTGGTGCAACATTATAATTTCAAATATGTTTTAATATACTTTGTAATACACACACAATATGAGTTATTAATTTACAACTATAGTTTCGAGAGGAGCAGTCCCTCTCATCATCAGGTATAGATATTATCTATACCTGATGATGAGAGGGACTGCTCCTCTCGAAACTATAGTTGTAAATTAATAACTCATATTGTGTGTGTATTACAAAGTATATTAAAACATATTTGAAATTACTTTTAATAATTTTAATAGAAACACTGTGTCACTGACATCTCTTCTGTATGATAATTTCTTCAAATGAAGTGCATTCATTAAAATATTACAAAATTATGCATATTCATCGATGTGATACGGCACCAGAGATAAAATATATTTTTTTCCGAATTTTGACACACCTAGATAACAATTAAAAATAATGAACGTAAAATGCGAATTCAATGCGAATTCAAGTATTATTAAGAATGCGATGTTTGGGAGAGTGTTGTTTTAAAAACTAATTTAAAAATTCTTTTCAAACTTCGTTTATTTCACTCCTCTCTTGATTTATTGCTTTTATTACTGTTTTCATACTTTGTTTATTTCACTTTTCTCTTGTTTTATTGCTTATGTAATTGGTTAGATTAGCGTTTAAGACCTGAAATTACATTGATATATTAAGTCGTTCATAATTGAGCTCCAGTAGAATATTTCAAGATTGTTTCTTTGATTTATTGTACTGAGAACTTGTGAATATACTATATATAAATAAATAATATGGACGTACTTGGGGTAGAGTCTCGGGTGGCCGATCATGACGTATCTGTTGATGGTGATGGCCAGCACGGTGAAGAGCGACACGGCCACCAGCCCGTAGCGCAGCAGCGGGAACAGCCGGCACAGCAGCTGGCCGTGCGGCCAGGCCCGCCACCAGAACGTGGACGCGCCCAGCGGCAGGTTGAAGCAGCAGAACAGCAGGTCGGAGCAGGACAGGTTCATGATGAACACCGCCGTGGCGTTGCGCACCTGGAACAACAAAATACTCATTAAAGGTTGTTATTACAGTCGTTAGACGTATTTAACTGTTAATGGTTACGGATATTTTATACGAACTGCACGCTTTTCCAAGAAACGATTCTCGACGTTTCGTTGAAGTCGTATTCAACGTCACTAAAAGAACGACCTGTACCCGCGAAGCTATAGGGCGGACTGATTAATGTTTCCGGGGGCGTAAATTGTATGCACTTTGTTGTGGAGTGTTCACAAAGTGAATACGAATGAATATTTCGTTGAATACGACTTCAACGAAACGTCGAGAATCGTTTCTCGGAAAAGCGTACGGTTCAAATATCCGTAATCATTTACAGTTAAAAACAAGAAAATGCCAGTGAAAGACGGCGCCAGTGTAGTGAGGGGCGCCGGCCACGATATAACTAAGCTCACTACTCTGCCATCAATGCGTCCCTCACTACTCCGGCACATTGACGCTCTGACGCTATGCCGCTCGCCTCTCGTATCGTACCCGAGGTCTTAGTTTCGCCACTCTCCTCTATCTTGAAACACAACTCTCGTCTCATGTGAAGTGTTCGATGTAGCATATGAAGTTTTCTTGTGTTATAATACCCATGCATTATCCTTATTACCTAATGTATTTTCACTTCCAACATACTTATATCTACTTGTTGTGTTCTTGTTGTATATTTTAAAATTTATTCATTAAGTAGGTAACACGTGAAACTATATTTCCTAATACTAACACAACTAGATTAGTTGAAGTAAATGGCGTCCACAAAAACAATTTCGGTGACCGCGCTTTCGCGGTGGCTGGACAATAGTTATGAAATAAACTACCTAGTAACAAACAGACTTTACCACCCTAACAAGACTACTTTAGACTAACAAACAGCTTACCACAGTTCAAAAAATAACTAAAGACGCACTTGTTTAGATAATCATATAAAAACTTATACAACCAGACCGTTACCACACTACCTAATGTTTTCCACTCCCAGTATGCAATTGCAAAGGATTCCGTGACAGCGGCGAGGATAAGGAGACCAGGCGTGGCATGAGCAAAGCCGTACAGTGTTGCAAGCTTGAAAACGTAGAATGACACCTGGAGCTGTTAGAGGAAATTAAAACCATGAGTATTTTATGGGAATGTTGAGAAAGATATACAGAGGAGAGTGACTGCCGGGAATAGGGTGAGCGGTGCTTTGAATGCAATAATTTCTAATAGAAATATGTCTACCGAGGCAAAACTAGCGGTACGTAATGGAGTTCTGGTACCGACTCTAATGTATGGAAGTGAAGCCTGGAGCTGGCAGAAGAGGAACGAAAGTAGATTGAATGCAGTGGAGATGAGGTCCCTTAGACGTATGCGTGGTAAATCCATGTATGATAGAGTAAAGAATGAAGATATTAGGAATGAATGTAAAGCTGATCGTAGCATAATACATAGAATAAAAATAGGGTCGCTCAGGTGGTTTGTGCGTGTTGAGCGAATGAATAGGAAAGAATGGCAAGAAAGATATACGATGCAAGTGTTGACGGCGCCAGAAAGAGAGGGCGACCACGGAAGACGTGGCATGACCAGATTAACCAGATACTGGAAGATGGTCCTGTTAGAAGCCTGAACAGCCGTCGAGCTTGCATGCGAAGATGTATGAATGTAGACGAAGCGAAAGTTGTGTGTCAGGACAGAAGAGTATGGCGCTCTATCCTCTATGCCTACCCCCACGGGGAAACGGCGTGATGGTAAGTTAGTTAGTTAGTATTTTACTTGCAAATTATACGGTAGAACCTCGTGAATTCGAAATCCAAATTCAAAAAATCGAAAAAAATTAAAAAACCAATATAAATGATGTATTTTATTTGCGAAAAACGTTAGTATTATTTCAAATACGCAATTTATACCTATTATGTTAATGAAAAGATTGCGCTATTTCAACTCCAAAAATACCCAATATAAATAAATAATATAATAATAAATACAATAAAAAAAATATAAGATTGACATAGTTCTTGTTTTCAATAGCGAAAAGAAATAAAATCAATTTTTAAAATGATGATAGATTATTATATGTAGATATTAAATAATAATAATTTTGCTATCTCTATCTGAGTTTAATAATTTTTAAGTTTCAAAAGAAACGGAAATTTTCATCGACAGATTGAAAATTTTAAGGAAAAAGTGTGTAAAATAGCGCATAAGGAGAGAAAATGACTATTTCACTTCTTACCTTGTATCTTAAAATCTGGCACTTAGTACTTTATTAATTTCTCGTATTCAAACATCAAGATATGCGTTTTCTATGTTGATATTTATTAAAATATGATGATTTTTGTAAATAAACACACTGTCAAGTAATATTGCTCATTTCATAATTAAAAAAGGATACGTGTCAAAGATAAATATGCTACTTTGCGACAAAGATAATTACGGAGTAATGTTATATTTACATATGTAGCTTAAATTTCATAGTTGAACGGCATTACTATTTGTAAATTTAAATAACTTTGTGCTGACCGTTCAGAGTGGCAAAATCTCTCGAGAACGGATCGTTCGAAATACGAGTATGGTCACTCTCCGTACACTCCAATAAACATCGTATAATTCGCGATATGATTCACTTAAAACTAAATGCAAACTAGTTTATAAACTAAACAAGCCAATCGTGTTAATTGCTTCATTATAAACTTGTAGCACTGGTCTGGT